>JBAIZL010000004.1:100774731-100784731 GCA_036971475.1 Prosapia bicincta | reverse complement strand
AGTAATAGATATAGTTTAGACTAAAAGATTTGGACATTTAAAATAATAAAAGGAAAAAACAAATGATAACGTTAACGAATAATCTAATCACGTAATTAACAACAGTTAGAAGAACCATTACCAAAAGGAATCAGATATTTTGTTTTATCAATATACAAAAATAGGAATAAAAATGTAAATAACTGATGTCAATTACAGGACAGGTTATCGCGAGATTGTAGACAAAAATCGTGAGTAGAGGAAGATTGATGCAGTAAGGGTCGTGATGAACGTTTTTGCAGAGGATTGTTGACACCCGTTAAGTTCAGCTTAAGAAGGAATATCTATGTCGTTATGGATGTGGGGTGGGGAGTTAAAGACAAGTAAGGTATTGTGATATAACAGCAGATATCGAAAAAACTTTAGTTCTTTAAGGACTTGTCAGAATTATTGGTTATCAGAAGAGATGCACTAACTGTAATCGGTTAAATTAGCCATAATAAGGACCTAAATTAGATTGTAAGATGAAAAATAGAAGTTTGTTTCAATACAATACAGAAGGAAGGGTGTTTTGTATAACATAAAAAATATTATACGTTTTATATTATGTATAATTAGAAATATAAATTATGAAAAATTAAATATGAGGCAAATAAAGAAATAGATAAACATTATTAAGTGCAGAAACATATTTACATTCAGATAGGCAGGCTTATTTATTAATTTATTCAAGTTAAGATATATTTTCTAAAATAATTCAGAGTAAATGAAACAGATATTTTCAAAACTCATGAATTATTCATGTTAATTGTAAGCAAATTTCAAGAGCATTAGGCGGTAGCTTTAATTTACAATAAATTTGAAACACCTTTGTTAAAACATCTTATAGCTTTAATTTAATTTTTACAGGAAAATTAAAGAAGTAGCAGAATATAGAAAGTAGGTCTACTCTATATAAACTCTGTGAATCGACTTTCTTTGGGTGCACAACACACACAGTGAAATTATTTCACTAAACTGGACAATGGCGTTGGGTGTGCGTTTAATGCGTCATGACGTACCAATACGTACGGATTGTCCTCAGCTTGTAGTATTTTCACATCGGAACTGTTTGTCATTGTTAAAGCTCTAACCGTCATTCAATCTAGATTTTCTCATTACTTTTTGTGTTCCGATTCCAAAAGTGTACTCCAGGCCCTTCAGGACCTGTTCTCCGTGAACCCTTTAGTTGGGGATATTTTGTGTGCAGTACACAATCTTCAATTGGGGGTGTTGGGGTAATGTTTTGTTGGGTTCCTGGTCACTGTGAAATTACCGGGAAATATAAAAACGGATGAAGCGGCGAAGATTGCCACTAGTATGGTGCTATCTACACAACGTGTTATGGCATCTGATTATATATGTTATGTGAAACGCTCATTGGCAACGCCAATGGAAATCAAGGGAAACATTGGAAATGTTCATATGTGAAACGCTCATGTTTGGAATGATGAATGGCTATGTGTAAATTCCAATAAACTGAGGGAAGTTAAAGATACCATCCGTCCATTGAGGTCGTCTATTCGCTCTAAACGTAGGGAGGAAGTAGTGGCTACCCGCCTTCGTATCGGCCACTCTTATTTAACTCATGGTTATCTGATGTGAGGACCCGCCACTATGTCAGTTCTGTGGAAATACCATAAAACTGTCATATACTGGTACATTGTGGTGGTTTGAAGCATGTTCGTGATAGGTTTAATTTACAAGGAAGTTTAAAGGTGGTGTTAAAGGACGATGCCGCTGCCGTCGACCGTGCCATCGCATTCCTTTGCCACCTAAATATACTATTTAACTTTTTTTTAAATTTGAAATTTACATTTTTATTTATTAATATTAGTATAGAGCTATTAATGTTAGTTTGTGTTTTAAGTTTAATTATTGTTAACCTATTTATTTTATACATTAAGTGTTATTTTTATTGTTATGTATGTTAGGTGTTTTCGTTATTGATTGTTATGTTTTTTGTTATTTATTGTTTTGTTTCTCTTTTTTCTATTATTACTATTATGTTTTGTAAATTTTGTTTTATTTAAAATTTAATTTATTTATTTTGTTTTATCTAAACTATTTTTTTGTCTTTGCTTTTGATTGGGGATCATAACCACAATTGGTTTTTAGCCAGAGAAAAATCTTTGAGTGGATGCCCAAATATTCTAAGTAAACAATAATTTACACAATAGTTTACATGCAGAGATAATAGAGGAAATAATCAAAGACTTCTAAGATGTCTAAAATTGGAGGAACTAAAATAAAGTTTGATTCCGAATTATGGAGGATGAAATTAAGTAATTAATTAGGTAATTAAGTTAGTTATTGCTGAAATTAGATATGGCTGTGATATATTTGAAACGATAAATATGAAAATTTGAAGCATAATTTGGATTTATTATTTATTTAGTTTGAAAAATTCTTCTTTTAAATTGAATCCTATTATAATTATATTTTGAGATAATAGCGTAAATGTGGCACCAAAAAAAGCATGGCCATATTTAAAAAGTATCATTTAAATTATATAAAACATGGCTGTTAAACAAATTATATAAAGTATATACAAACTTGTGATAAAAGAATTAAAATAGATCCAATACAAAGTTTATTATTATAAAAGCGACCGCTACGCTTGGATAGACTGAAGTTATTGAGGCTGTGCCTCTTGATAAAGTCGGTAAATTTACACCGAGGAAAGTAAAAATGAGTAAGATAAGAGCCCTCGGGTTTGCACAGAGCCCTAAGCGAGTTGAGCTCTTTGAAGATATCTTGAACAGTCCTGGCCTTTTTTCTAGCTCGTTCGGTGCCTGAGTGCGCCTCCGGTTAGGGACGATGAAGGGTTATCGTAATTATAGGAATTTTCTTCAAAAGATGTTTGTAGGAACTAAACACGTTTAGCGAAAATGTATATGCAATAAGAGTAGAGGGTTACAGCCACTGTCATAATAAAGTCAAGTGTAACTAACAAACAACTGTAAATAACGTTTTCAGAGACAGCAATATTAGGGCGAGGAAGAGAGCTCCGACGAAGATGCCAAGTAGAGGGCAAGTATGAAAAGAAGTTCAGAATTATTTATTTCCTCAGACAAAACTTTACTTTTATTGACAAACTTCTATATACAAATTTGGACTTTGAACGGTAATTACTTTTGTTTGAGATCTAATAAAATTCACTTTTTATTAGAGTCTAATGCATCCAGTGATTAGATTCGTATTAAGACCCATTGAGATTAAAACTAATCCTTTTACGCTCGCAGTTATAAAAACTTAATTTACAGCGTCTTACCTTGCAAGATGGAAGTATTTCCAATTAGAAAATTATAAAAAATGTTAAGGCAAATCAAATGTCCAAACGAATAAGGTTTTTGATAAAACAAATTTCACCAAAATGTAGGCCTAAACATGTTTATTTATGGGCAACATTTCAAATTAGCACCTAAGCACTTGAAGCACTTTTAGACGTAAGGAAAAACGGAGGTAATAATTAATTGTAAATTAAATAGATCTCTTTGTTTTTTATTTGTACTTTTTTCAATCTACTGATTTAGCTTAATTTAAAATTGTTACGATTAAACCAAATTTGAAACTAAGTATTTAGAAAAGTTTTTGCTGTTCGATATACATTTTAGTCATACTAAACCTATGAAATCTTTACCAGAGTAAAGGCTAAATTCCAAGGATGACGTTGGTCTTGAAGAAACTTTTTTGTTAGCCGTAGCAAGAGATCTTGTAAGTCAAGAATATGGACGAGTGTCAAAATGGCAAATATATATATATATATATATATATATATATATATATATATAAAACAAATTGGTAAAAATATATGGCAGTTGTAGGGTTCTTGAAGCGAACTCTAGTAAAGACGTTTTCACTCGAAAAATTTGAATACAAATATATCCTTACCATTGTACTGACTTTATTCTAGGAAGTTGTAATGAATGATGAATTAATGTTTTTAATAACTGGTAATTGGTATTTAATAGTAATATTAAATAATAATATACGATACCAATAATAAAAATGACAGGGGTTTCGTCAGGTATAACTAATTTAACAAAATGTACGATATTTACGAATATTTGAGAAATTGAATTTTAAAATTATGTAAACATAACCTCAAAAAATGTCTCAAGTGTAGACATAAATGTCAACAGCTATTAGCGTTAACGGACTCCATTGTAGGGGCCGACATTTTTATTATATTTTTAGGGACCCACCATTAACATTGAAAGTCTGACTAAAAATAATCTTATACCTTGAATTTTATGCTGTTTCTTCGTCCAAAAAAGTGGTTGACGTGCTTAAAGACGTTTTCACTTTAAACATTTGCTGTAGAGGAGTTATTCTATTTATAGGTACAAATGATAAATTGCTAAAAACAATCGAAAAGAAGTGTATAGATAATATTTATTAATATTGAAATAGATTAGGATGGGAACTTAGATAGATGATAGTGAGTTTACACGAGCTAAACGAATGTAGCTGAGTTTATAAAGACGTATTTTGTAATTGTCGATCTTGAGTGGCCTCATGAAAGTGTCTTAATATAAAAAATATAACCGATAGTTAGAAATCATAAGAACAACAAAAAATATATGTGTGTTAGGAATATCCAGTCATTATATAAAATCAGTATAAGAATAAAATTGGATGTATGACGACACAGGAAATATATATATATATATATATATATATATATATATATATATATATATAAACCACGTTATACTATAATGGAATCCCGACACAATGGCGGTAAAGGAACGAAAAGATGACCATATACTCGTAAGTTGAACTCAACCTTAACCTACAGATGTTGACATTTCAATGATTGACTAAATATGTCGCAAATCAAAGATGCAAACTTGCACAATCAAAGTAATCAGGCAATATTGGGCAAAGCTTTACAGAGAAAGGTTGAAAGCTATTTAAAAAGTGTTAGTCATAATGCAAGAAAGTTCACTAGTTATTAAAAAAAACCTGTCTTTGTTTTTTGAGATTTAATTGGAGATAACTTGTGATAATGCTATTCGTATTTTACGTGCATATCTTTAGAAGAATTAAACTATTCATTTTGTTAACAATTAATATTTATACACACTGATGATGAAAGATGATTAGGGGATTTCGTCTTTAAACCTTATATTCTTTATGTTTCCACAAATTAAAAAATAAGCTGCTGAACCTAGGATTGACTAAAGCATTGTCAAGGACTTTATAATAGCAGAGAGTTACTTTTAATGAAAGTCCTAAGGGAGTGGATTAAGGGAGTAGTCTTGGAAAGGTTGTAAATATGACAATGTTATAAATTTCAGTAGAGTAAACAATAGTGCTCAACGCCTAGACTGAAGGTTACTCAAAACGTTAGAGAAGAAGTAAATACAAATGTTTAATTTGGTAAAATTTATAAACTTGTCAAGCCTACCCACCCCACACCCCTTTTGATATTTGTTCTTAAAATACAATGTTCTTCCTTAACAAATTCAGTAAGTGCTTGACAATAATCTGACTATGAAGTAGTGGACCACTACAAGTTTGGAAACTTGTATATTTATTATAATTAAAAATTACTAGTAAGGTGGTTTTGTTAGGAATGGTTATTGCTAGTAATACTAATCATAACCCAGGATGGTAACGAAAGGCTGCAGATAAGGTACTTTTTTACCAGGTTTAATTAATTTGCCATTTGTCCGTCTGTCCTGTTACAATCAAATTTGAACAAAGATGAGCTAGGGACTTGGTATTTGAAATACAGCTAAGAACTGGAAAGGAATGCAGTAATATTGGGTTATTTATAATTTATCGCGTGAGCGAGTTTTATTGAATTCGAATTTCTTCCAGATGAGCTAAAGACTTAAAATTTTAAATATACCTCAAGGTTTGATGACATTACAATAATATTAATGTATTGAGGCACTGTTTATCCTACGAGGCGAAGCTACTGTTTTTTAAATTTAAGTTTTGCTCTTCCCGGTGAACTAGACACTTGAAATTTTAAACACAGCTCAGGGATGAAGGTTAATGCCATAATATTGTGTTATTTATAACTAACCACCTAAGCAGAATCAATTGGCTTTAATTCTGAGTTCTGCTCAGAGCTTTGCCATCCAATAGCTGATATAATAATATAATAAAAATATAAAATAACTTTTCCCAGACATACAGAATCATTATTTTTGTATCCGTACAGCTTCATAATTCTATACAGATTGGCATAAACGTTTGTGTATTTTAATAAATATGAAAATACAGTACTATGAATTTTTAAAGTTCAACACAATAAATGTGAATCGTACAAATAGATTGTACTAAAGATTAGCTAAAGTTACAATGCACAAGGCAATCCACTTTAATTACAGCTTCATACACCCTACGCTGTTTGTTTTAAATTTAAAAATGTTTTAAAAGCTTTTTTTTATATTAAATTATGTTATTATTTATTCGACGGCGAAGAGGATATTTAAGCAAAACTCGAATTTAATGTCATGGCTTCGCCTCGGGTGGTAAAGTATATAATGTTTTTATTCTAACTCAATGTAACAGAGGACCTTTCATTGTTAAGCTTACACTCACACACATTAATTGATTATAAAAATATAGCCTTCTTTTGAAATAAGTTAGAAAAATAACAAAAAACTAATTCCGAAGCAGAACTGTCGTGAAATAGTTAATTTGTATTAATTAAATTTATTAATTAAATACTATAAGTTATTGTTCTACTGGGTGATTTTGTATTGTCAAAGTAAAGGAAAACATATTTGAATTATATATGAAATAATAACACTCATTACAAAACCAAGGAGAACAATAAACTAAGCAAATATAGTGAACCATGATGTGTAACATATGAGGATGTTATGCTTAAAAGTTATGTTAACAGAGTTAATTATTGCAACCCTAAAACATTCCATTGTGAAATTATTCATGAATTGAAGAATATGGCTTTAGTTTCAAATTTACAAAAACAAAGCTGACTGATGAAAAAGAATTTACTTTTCTTTCTGTCCCGTTTCTATGGTAACAACGTAAGGCATGCTGTTACCATTCTGAAAGCAATTTGTCGGGACAAATCAGGTGTGTCTGTAAGTGTCGCCTTACAAGAAGATTAATGCCTGAATAATACCAAGGGCTTATTGGTTTTAGGCCTTGGCATAGATGTCATACTGATTGTTTTAGACTATTTACTTTCTTTAAACTTAACTTTAAAACTACTCTAATATACACACCTAGTTTAAAATAATCCAATACAAATGACGAAATTAATATCCAGTAGAAATAAAACTATAAATCTTGTAAGGGATTAAGGGCTGATATTCCTGCCAGTTACAGGTTTTTCTTGTTAGTTTACGCTCCTAATAACAATAATATTATTTTAATAGATGTATAAAGAATTAATTAAAATTTAAATTAAGTTTTTCTTCTTAAATTTAATTAACAAAAATTATATACTATTAAAGTGTAATCAATTGTATTAGAAACCGTATTAATGATAATGTTATGTTCATACTCATTGAAAACGTTATTAAAATTACTGTAATATATTAGTTATGTATGTATATATATATATATATATATATATATATATATATATATATATAATAAATTAAAAAAAATTCAAAAACAAGAATACTTTTAATGAATATATTTATTCAAAGCTTTTCGCCGATTAAATAGTATCAGCATCTTCCTGTATCCATTTTCTAAACCAATTTGATATATTATATTTTTCTCTTTTATTTGATCATTCAAGTTCATTGGTATTTTGTGCATTCTGTGTAGTAAATTATAAAGCGCTGCCATTTTTTTGGTTGTATGGATGGTTTGAATAATTAGGTATTATTTGATTTGTCTGCGTTGGTTTTCTATATATATTATATTCAAATGATTCTTTATTTCTAGTAATTGTAATATCTAAATAATTTAGTTTATTTTTTGATTCAAATTCACGAGTAAATTTTATATTTTCGAGTATAATATTTATACATTTTAATATTTTGTCAATATTTGAACCATTATTATTTGATATGTATAATCCATCATCTACATATCTAAAACAGTGTCCATTTTGATCATATGTTTTAATAATCTTTTCTATATCAATGTCTATATTTTGTAAAAATATTTCCGATAATATGCTGGACATTGGAGAGCCCATTGTTAATCCATCCTTTTGTTTTGATCACCATATTTAATATATTTAATATATATATATATAAATATATATATATATATATATATATATATATATATATATATATATATAATATTCGTAAAAGACCAACAATTGTATGTATGTAAATATATACATCTGTATTTTTAATAAAATTACTGTAAGGATTGTCACAAAAATCTTTATATAGGGGGGTTTTTAGCGTCAGCAATCCAAAGGGCTGAATGAAAACTTTCTGAAAAATCGTCATCATTAGGTTTTCGAAAAATTGTAAATATATCCAGTATAAATAAAACTTTAGTTCTTGTGGAGGATTAAGGGCTGCAATTGTAAATTCTTCCTGAAAGTTACAAGTTTTTTCTTGTTAGTTTACGCTATTACGATCCTAAAATAAATAGATATGTAAAGAATTGATTATACATTTAAAATAATTTTTTCTTCTTAAATTTGTTAAAAAAAAAGTTTATTCTTTCAAAATGTAATTAATTATATTAGTAAAAGTAGTAATTTTTTATGTTATATTCATACTTAATAAAAAAGTTATGAAATAACTTTTAATAATAGTAAATTAATTACCTGTAATTAACTAGTTATATATATATATATATATATATATATATATATATATATATATAAATATCGTAATATGTATTCTTGTGTATTAATAAAGAACTAAGTCAAAATACAAATACAAGATTTATAATTGAATTTACAATTCAAAGCTTTTCGTTGGCTAACAGTACCAACATCATCAGGAATATTAAACCATCATGCTTTAACATGGTTTATTATTCCTGATGATGTTGATACTGTTAGCCAACGAAAAGCTTTGAATTGTAAACTCAATTATAATTCTTGTATTTGTATTTTGACTTAGTTCTTTGTATATATATATATATATATATATATATATATATATATATATATAGCAATTAAATGAAATAAGTTATATTTAGAAGTTTTAAAATTAAAAAAAAAAATATTGTGTTTTCGATTAAAGTTTTTTGGTAAGTTTCCTATAGAACCTATTTTTCTGACACGAAATTCACTATTTCTGGATATACTATCAAGGAAAAGTAGTAATTTTGTATTAAATGTAATAAAAACCGATAAGAGCCGCACTACTGCATTCAATCTACCTTCAAAATATGCATCGTGTTTACTTTTATGTCTGTATTTAACAGAGTTTTGACAATTATTTCACCTAATATCAAAGAAAGTACTAAAGTTTTAGTATAAAAACACTTACGTAATGATATATATATATATATATTTTAAACTTTTTTCGAGGAATAAACTTTTAAAAAAATCTATAATATTGAGTAATTGATCATAATACGGGTAGAAGGAGTTTCAACTCCTTCTGAAAAAAGGAGAATGTTATAAAAGCTAGATTACGAAAATAAAATGTTATCATTACTGAAGTACCAATCAAATTGAATTCTGATCTGTTTAATTTTGGATTTTGGTTTTCAATCGCATTAATATTATAAATACATTTCGGGTATTTTGATATGTGCTTCGTTGTCAGCCAATCTTTCACCTTTCAGCGAAATCATGAATACATTGAATTTCTTAATATAACAAAAATGGTAGGTTTTATATAACTAACATGATTTTGTTACAAGGAAGCCGGGAAGAGGGTGCCATTCTTAGGCAATACGGTGTGCTCACGCGAGATAATATGAGCAACACTACATTGAATGTGTGTGGAGAAAGTCTGAGATATCCTTTGTTCAGTAGTGGGCACGGCAGTCGGTTTAGTGATTAATACTGACATGAGCTTACTGGCTACAATGATGAATAGTCACCGTTATATTT
>JBAIZL010000004.1:100764731-100769731 GCA_036971475.1 Prosapia bicincta | reverse complement strand
GTGAATTTGTTTTCCTTTACTTATGTATATTTACGTCCTGAACACAAATTTAACATTAGGTTTTGTCGCTGAGGTCTATCAAACACGTTGAAGAAGAACACGTTCATCATTTTCTACTTACCGTTGCGGTAATTGCGAAAATTTGAGTCCACCTGAGATAAAATAGAAAATTGCCTTAAAACACATCCTAGGAAAATTTCTATCAATTTAAAACTTAAGTTTCTATTAAATAAATGTTTCATCATCTAATACAGGTTTTATATTAACTATATTATTTAATTATTAACTGCATAGCACATTATTTAAAAGAAGGGTCTTCCTGCTCTGTCGGCCAGTCTCACTAAAATGAGGCCTGATTATGTATGTTTTGCAAGGAGAAAAATCTTTGTCTAATAAAATATTATAAAAATAAAGGAACAATAATGTTTAGTACAAAAAATTTGGATGTCTAATATTAATTTGAAAATTTACAATATTTTGTACTTCCATTTGAAATAAACGTGATTAATTAAAAGCATATAACAGTAAACATAATTTTTTTCTGTTTGTTATACTCACCCAGAAAGTCCACAAGAAGTAGCATTTTGTCGGTTTGTCCCACGACTGCTTACATATTTTTTTAAAGAGTTTTTGTTTACGTAGATTACGTTTTCATAAAATACAATTAAAGTGTTTTTTTAATTAAAAGTAAAAACAAATATCTTTCTATAAACACTAAAGTATAACACTCGGAAGCATATGTAAACGCGTGAGTAAATTCAACTAGTAAGGAATTACTCATAATTGAATACTTTTAATCCTGGCTGTAGTTTTACAAATGTTCTACGCTCTTAATTCTTATTCTAGGACTGATTTACGGATTAAAGAATCCAAAATTCACTACAATATACTTCTTACACATAAATTTCAACACTGTTAAGGTTTCTAATAGAGTATCTACGGGTCATTTAAAGCAAAATTCATTGAACATGTTTGTGAGTATAAATTCCTTGGAATCAATTTCATTTTTATCTGGCATTATCCTATTTTGTTTATTTACGTTAGCCTTCTCTTTGGGTCTCCCAATTGTTTATTAGGCCTAATCAGATTTTAAACTGCATCGTATATATTATTTATATGAAATCAGATTCCATTTAGTAGATCTTCATTTTTACTTTTGTATCCACAGTAAATATATATTATTCAAGTACAGTTCAAGGACATTTCAGTTTTGTTTAATATTACATATTACTGCCAATTCTATAATTGTTTTGGTCACTATTATGAGTTCTGCAAAAATATTTGCATTAATAGTGAAAGGATGTTATACCTTTCTTTGAAAAAACATTCAATTTGACCAATATTTTATTAATGCAACATTAAGCGCCAATAGATTTTATAAAAGCCTAAGTTTAAGCTAAGAACTAAATTCCTGTTATATTTTGTTTCATGTATGATTAAAAGCAATATATATTTTATTTAGTCTACTACTGTATATTGTTGCTTTTTAAATACATTTTTATTTTGGCGGCTAAAAAATCCAAAGTAACAGCCTATGATGAAATACCTCGAAACTTATGTTTATGTTTGTCTTTGTTTCTCAGAGGATTCTTTAACTCTGTTGATTTATACGCACTTTATAGGTTAAAATCTCTTTTTCCCAATTGTAACGCTGTAGCTCTATATTTTGAACTATTTTTCTACATTAGTATTACAATAACAATATTATTGGCTAAATTATGTGTGATGGGGAGGAGATTTGATGTGACGTAAATTGTGAGAAGTTGTGTGGGTTTCCTGTATATTTTATACCCGTCTATTTCCTGCTTTGCAATTGTAACATAAAATTATTTCACGCTTTATTACGTTTTGTTTCTTGTTGTGAGTGGTAATTAAACGTGAATATGGTAATTTTAGTTTGTTATTTTGCCCCCCCCCCAGATCCATTGAGCTTGAAAACAATTCCATCTACACACACTGTGATAATACGATATTTATTTAGAGAAGAGCTTAGCTTCATCAATTATTAAATAATTTTCGATTAGATTGATAGTTTAAAGACTATATTTGCTCAAGAACAAAAGCATCGCATACGATATTGAAAAAAAAGAAAATATTTGAAAAATAAAGATATAAGACACGGCAGTTTCTTCTCCAAAACATCATTTCGATCGCATTTATTCTGTTTCAATTTTTAAATTGACCTACCCATGTCCCTGAAACTTACAGTGACACTTCCTACTATTGATTTAGGGATTTGGTGTTTAGTTATTTTTTTGTATTGTAATCGTTCCAAGTGGTTGAGTGTAATTGTCACGTTAATGTTTTTATTGCCTTGGGCCATCATGCTTCTCTTGCATTTGGCTTCCACCCCTTCCGTGCCTTTGGTCATCATGCTTCTCTTGCATTTGGCTTCCACCCCTTCCGTGCCTTTGGTATCCACACCTCTCTTACCTTTGTGTGCTTCACCTCTCTTGCCTTTGGCTTCCAACTTCTCTAGCATTTTACTTCCACCCCCTCTCATGCCTTTGGCACCAACACCTCTCTCGCCTTTGGCAACCACACCTCTCTCGCCTTTGGCAACCACACCTCTCTTGCCTTTGTCTTCCAACTTCTCTAGCATTTTACCTCCACCCCCTCTCATGCCTTTGGCACCAACACCTCTCTCGCCTTTGGCAACCACACCTCTCTCGCCTTTGGCAACCACACCTCTCTTGCCTTTGTCTTCCATACCTCTCTTGCCTTTGTCCTCCACACCTCTTTTGCCTTTAGCATTGACCTTCTCTAGCAATTGGCCTCTCTTGCCTTCACATCTCGCTCGCCTTTGGCAGCCACACCTCTCTTGCATGGTAACAACACCTTTCTTGGCTTTGGTTTCCACACCACTCTTACCTTTTGCATCCACACCTCTCTTGCCTTTGGCAGTCACACCTCGCTTGTCTTTGGTTTCCAAACCTCTCTTGCCATTGACATTCACACCTCACTTGCCTTTAGTTTCCACACCTCTCTTGCCTTTAGTTTCCACGCCTTTCTTGGCTTTGGCTTCCACCTTCTCTAGTATTTGGATTCCACGGGTCTTTGCCATTTGTTTTCACACTTATCTTTCCCTTGGCACCAACACCTCCGTTGCCTTTAATTTCCACACCTATCTTGTCTTTGGCTTCACCCCTACTTTAGCATTTGGCTTCAACGCCTTTCTTGCCTTTGGAACCACACCTCTCTTACCTTTTGCATTCACACCTCTCTTATCTTTGCCACCCACACCTGTCTTGTCTTTGATTTCCATACCTCTCTTGCCTTTGGCTTCCACGCCTTTCTTGGCTTTGGCCCTTAAATCTTCTTTGCCTTGGGTTTTCATGCCTCTAGTATGGGTTCTTCTTTTACAGTTAGCTCAATTTCTCTCTCTTTCAAAATGATATTCTGATGCTAAGTTAATTTAGGTTTTTGTATATTCGTAGCGTTCTCATTTGTTGTTCCCTGTATTTCTTGTATTATTGTCGTTAATCTCAATCTGTAACTTTGTATGTGGTAGGCTGATATCACTAGAATCTCCCTAGTCTGGCAGTGTATTTCAAAATATATAACTAAGGAATTATTTGAACTTTTAACTATATTTTGCATTTTATTTTAAGATATATGTATTGTATTGTAATATATCTTCAGTTTCAAATCAAAGAGGCATTGTATTCTAATAAACTAAATGTAAGGAGTTTGTATTTCTAACCCAGGAAAATATAATTATTAATATATGTTTGTTGCAGTGTTTGTAAAAGTCGTTTTTATTTTAGATCCCTTGATGCTCCTGGTAGTTCCGACTTCGAAGAGCAAAGCAGGACATGAAGGTAATGTGTTAGTGTTAGAATTATAATTTTAATATAACTACTTTCTATAGAGTTGTGTCATCGACCACTGCCCGCGGAGGAAAGGTCGTAACCCCCAAAAGAGCGGGGCACAAATCTGAGTAGTGAGTCTTTTTGCGTTCCCCAGACTATTTTAAAAACAAAGTTATGTCTATTTCGAAGTAGAAGCAAAATGTAATTTTCACAAACTCTTTGTACATCAATATATTTCAATGTGCCTTTCAAGTTATCAAAACGTCTTAAATACATGTATTATATGGGAAAATAAAAATGTATAATCTTATCTTTTCATTATTGTAGGATTCATTGCGTTTAAATAAAACTCTGGCGTTGCATTTTGAATCTGTGGTTAACAATGTAGTATGCAACTAAATGTGTCGCAAGTCACATTCCTAACGGAATGGCGTGTAAAGGGAAACGCACGCTGTATATAGGGATGAAGGGATTTCATGAGCCATCGTTTGGTTTATCTGTGAGTTTTTTTACTGTCTGCTATCTTTGTTATTGTCTGTGGAGGTTATTCTGTAATGGTTATTCAATATGATACATGATCTTGCCAAATCCCCATCTAAGCTACACTAGACACTATATCCATATCTTATCATAATTTAGTAATTTCAATCCTAGTAATGGAACTATCTTTCAAACACTAAATGTTTTTCTGTTTTCCGGGAAAATGCAATTTCCACTTATATCTGAGCACTAAAGAACTAATAACGGATGTACGTTTTATAAATGACAGTGGACTTGCCCAAACATTGGGGGCCAGCGGTGAATTTTTATCTCGCAGTCGTTATTTATCTACTGCAAAAAATAAACCAGGAAATCCAGTAGATACGTGTGATATATCTAGCACCGTATTTGTTTTATGGCGTAAAAAGTAGCTTAATGAAGCCTGCTATCTGAAAATTGTATAAATATCTAAAAAAATTGTTATCGGAATCAACAAATTATTATTTGAAATTTAAATGGATTAAATAGACGATAGAGAATTATAAGCTGAAGCATATAATTAGTGTTTTTAAAGTGTTTTTGTTTCGTTTTGAAAATGTTTTTCAGGCCTGGTAACAACAGGCATTTTGTTTACTACACTTGAACAAATGGCCATGCCAGTATGTAGCAGTAAAATATCAGTAATGTTAGCAAACCAGTCTACTGAGC
>JBAIZL010000004.1:100627231-100759731 GCA_036971475.1 Prosapia bicincta | reverse complement strand
TATACTTATGTAACCAACCATACTCTGACAGCTACAAGAATATCTGAAGTGATACAATAAGAGAAAATCTCATACTAAATAGTTATAAAGTTACATACAGCTATGTAAACAAATTTAAACCCTGCTACCCTAAATCATATCCGTGACTTACCGACTTTGCAATTTTAACAACACACTTCATTATACAATAAATATCTTACTGGAAAATCCTAGACAGAAGATATTAGTAAAATTATAAAAATTTAGAAATCCTTAAGTAACTTTAAAGTAATGTATAAGTTTACATTACACTACAGTTACGCATAGATTATAGTCAACTTTATAAAACACCGAAATCAAAATAATAAAGCAAAAAGTTTCCAAATACACAGGAAACAGGTTTTAAAAGTATTTGATAAATATGAAATTACTTCAAGTACCTACAAAGGTCTTAATGTGTAAAGAGTGAATTGTTCTCTTAAGGACCGTTTATGGTTCAAGCTACGGAACTTTAGCAAAACTAAAAAATATCTAAAGAAAATAAGACGAAAAATAAAAGATGACCAGACAAACAAAAAGAGAATATCGAAAAACGAAGCCCACTGTTCTTTCAAAAACCATTCAAAAATCAACTCAATGTAACACCAAGCCTACCGAAGAAACGACACAATACCAGCCCTAAACGGAGAAATTCTCAAATGTGAAACACCCCAAAATTGGTTGAATTTCAGGAATTCAGCGCTATACTAGGATTTGCCAACACAAACATGTGCTGAAATTAGGTAAAACTCTCTTAAATCAATCAGACCTCAAAAGAAGATGAAGTTCTTGCATAAATATGTAAAATATAAAATAAATCATCTACTTATAACAAATACAGATTTCTTTCAAAAGATTTGGAAATAAAAGAGGATTCCAGAAGATTATTTTAACATATCCCTTACTAGAGAAAGGATCAGGACGTCTTACTATTTGATTAAAAGAACGTCATAAAATGTGTAGGATTAAAGTATTAAAATTGTAGTTTATTCATTTTTTTAAAGTAATTTTTAAAATTTAGTCAATTATTTTTATTTTACATATTTATTTAGGTTACGCTAATGTAATATAGTAGCTTACTACTAGAAGGCTAGTACTAGGACTAGAATTTTTATTAGTTATCACTATTAATTTGAATTTTCTGAAATTAATTTGTTTTAGTTCTACAACAAAATTTAACAAAATATTAATATTAATATAATGAATTATAAATATTTATGATATTATAGCCTATATTAGAGGATAAAGTTTCTTTAAAAATTAATATTTTAAAAACAGTGCTTTATAGGTTGTTGGCTGAAACGGAATATTATCATCTTTTCGCTTACAACAAGTAACAAATATATTTAAAAAATGTGCATGGCTTTAAGTATTATGTTGCAATGTAAATTTCTGTTGAAGAATTGATGTCGTACCACCAGCCAGTTTTATGGGGCGCATGTAAGACAAAAGACATTAGAATTAATCCAATTTTTGTGAAGCATTACCCACTAAAACACTTGTTTCAGGGTCGTCTTTTTAGTATCAATATGTATAATTAATGAAAATAAAATACTTAAAATAACAATTAACAAATCTACATATCATATCGTAACATTGGATTCCATTTTTATAACAGAGCAACACATTTATTTATACAATTAGTTTAATTACGTGATTGTATTATAGTATATTATAATTTCTCTTGTTTACAATTAACATTTAAAATAACAAAACGTAACCTCTTCACCGTAGCACTTTATCGTAACGCGTCGGTGTTAAAACACTTAGTTTTTTAAAACAAAAAGATTCAATTAAGTTACTGTTTAAAATTTAAAGGTATAAACAATTTTCAATGAGAGTATTTAAAGTAATTTGCTCCCATGGGCATGTCCCAGTCAGAGTACAAGAGGTCGAGATTACCAGTTCCCCCCATTAGAAGCTGATTATTTAATCAATGCCCTTGTACCTAACCTTCCGGCGCTGCGCTACCCTTACTTCGGCAACGTCAATAGACATAATATATCTGTTTTGGTCTCTTGGATTTCCATGTTATTTCTGTAATTTTGTCTGGACAAAACATACATTTATGTTATAATAATAGAAATGCTATAACAAGAATTAGGTATACATTTTATATTACTTGAATAACAAATAGCTAGTCTTCGGAATATAAGGGTGTTGTCAAAGTTAATATCGAAAAAACATAGTTCTATGAATTAATTCTTGCAAGAGTTTTCAACTCGCATGAACGTTTCAAAAAACATTAAATACTTAAATATACTACCACGTTTTTAAAACTTATGAATATAAATGGAATTCTTTCACAATAAATAAAGAAAATTAAAACAATAAAACAACTACTTAAAAATGAAACTCACTCGTAAATATAACAAACATAGCGCGTAAATATAACAAACATAGCGCGTAAATATAACAAACATAGCGCGTAAATATAACAAACATAGCGCGTAAATATAACAAACATAGCGCGTAAATATAACAAACATAGCGCGTAAATATAACAAACATAGCGCGTAAATATAACAAACATAGCGCGTAAATATAACAAACATAGCGCGTAAATATAACAAACATAGCGCGTAAATATAACAAACATAGCACGTAAATATAACAAACATAGCGCGTAAATATAACAAACATAGCGCGCATAAATGGACAATAACATCAAATTTCACGTTATTTTTAAAAGTAATGAAATGCCATATTTAAAAACGCGTATATTTTAAAGGTCATATGTATGCAACCCTACAGCTCCTCCAGTATATTCGATCAGCTGCCATGGATCCTGATAGACTTTTTCCTGAACTGACGTGTCTAGGACGTTCCCTTCCGAACTACTGAATGGATTCAAGAGGGCAAGACTATTTGAAATTCATTAGTATCAAGATTATACAAACATAGTATTGGAACGCAATTTAAAAAATACTTAAAAATCATTTCCCGCTTTACGTCATAAGAACGCGTAAGTCGAACCAAACATCGTTATAATTTGTCATTTGAATTTTCCATTACTAAACCTGCCGTCTAAAATTTGTTAATTGATATTTTTTAAGGATACCGAACAGTCTTGATCTTTAGGTTCATTTTCTACTTTTTCTTCTTACAAAACTATATGTCTCTTTCCACTTAACTAATCTAACTTTTTTAACATATTCTGTTTTCCTTCTAGCCCTATAATTGTTTTGCTAATTTCTATTTGTTTGTGTTTCTAAGAATAATCCTAAGCCAGCTTCTTGTTGTTCACGGCTCTACTCATGTCTAATGGAGATTATCAATGGTTTTACAGTCTGACCAGGAATAAGAATCTTTATGTCAGGTTTATGAGAGGTTTTCGGAATGCTAACCGGGAGTTAATAGGCGTTCCGTCACCCTTATGTCTTACACCATGGTACAAGCTAGCCTAGGACAATGTGAAGAAGAATGCCGCACCCTTCATCCTTACTGCTAAACCTCTCGGACATAATCTATTACACTTCCTTTGCTTGTACTGTGAATTTATGTTACACGTTTTTTACACACACACACACACACACACACACACACACACACACACACACACACACACACACACACACACACACACACACACACACACACACACAACTGTAACGGGCTCTAATTGAGAATTTAAGCGTTACAATGGAAATTTTAATTTTCAAAAATAAACATATAATAGAAAGTATGTATAATAAAATAAATATATATTTAAATACAGTGCCATATTTGAAAGAAACTTCATAAAGTAAAGCCATTTTTAAAGGGGGGGTTTTTTTATTATTTACGATTTGAAGGAAATAAATGAAGCAACAAACAAATATAGAAGAAAAGTCGAAATTCATAAAGAAAGTTCATCGACATTTGAAAATGTTCAGAAAGAAAAATTATGAAGAACATCAAGAATAAATAAGTCGGCGAAATTCAAAATTTGAAAAGGTACGGCCAGATTTAAATTTTTGTACTAAACTATAGCAAACAACCATCAGAAGCTGTGACGTACAGAATAAGGGGTAGCTCGTATGATTCTACGTCACTTTGTAACAAGTCTGCTGATTGTATCAGAGACGACAGTTGAGGTCCGAAGAAATGGAGAGGGTGTTTTAAACCGAAGGGTAGAATAGTCAGTGAGTCTGTAGATGCGACCACTGTAGATGGATGACGCTCATCTTACTCCGCTTTTATGATTTAAAAGTGTTAAATTGTAACATCATGTGCTAAGTGCGGGGAAAAGGTGACTGCAAAATGTAACTGTGCTTTTCATAAGCTTTTATTAGGGATTTCGGTTACTAAAATTGCCTAAATTCAAACAAAATGTAGAGCTTTTAGGAGATAGTGACATTAAAATAAACTTTAAAACTTAAATGTGAAAACAATAAAAAAACTAAACATCAAATTATAAAGAAACTGTTTTAAATTTGGGAATAAAATCAGTGAAACTCATCTAGAAAAACAGGAATAAGAAATGTAAACTTATAAAAAAAAGTAAATTCGCGATGACGCGTAGCGTACAAACGAGCGGAAGAAGACCATGGAGAGAAGCTTTACGTCACAAAAACTGGGCAGCCAAATCTGTGGAATCTAGTAGGATCCATGAATACATAGCGGAAAAAGACTATGGAGAGAAGCTTTACGCCACAAAACCTGGGCAGCCAAATCTGTGGAATCTAGTAGGATCCAGGAATATATAGCGGAAGAAGACAATATAAAGAAGCTTTATGCAACAAAATCTGGGAAGCCAAAACTGTGGAATCTAGTAGGATCTAGGAATATATAGCGATAGAAGACCATGGGGAGAAGCTTTACGCCACAAAACCTGGGCAGCCAAATCTGTGGAATCTAGTAGGATCCAGGAATATATAGCGGAAGAAGACAATATAAAGAAGCTTTATGCAACAAAATCTGGGAAGCCAAAACTGTGGAATCTAGTAGGATCTAGGAATATATAGCGATAGAAGACCATGGGGAGAAGCTTTACGCCACAAAATCTCGGCAGCCAAATCTGTGGAATCTAGCAGGATCCAGGAATATATAGCGATAGAAGACCATGGAGAGAAGCTTTACGCCACAAAATCTTTGCAGTCAAATCTGTGGAATCTAGTAGGATTCAGGAATATATAGCGGAAGAAGACCATGGAGGGAAGTTCTACGCCATAAAATCTGGGCAGCCTAATCTGTGGAATCTAGTAGGATCCAGGAATATATATATATATATAGTGATTTTACAAATAGTGTGTTAATATTAGGATTTAAATATGAGGTTTAAAATTAGTTAAATGTTCTGATGACATTAGTTGTCAAATTGGGTTATATTCTCAATAAGATTAGTTGATCAAAATAGGTGAGATTTACTTAATGATTTTAAATGTGTGAATTGTCTTTATAAATTGTTATATGATATTATTAGGGGGTATTTTATTATCAGGAAACGTTAAATATGCATAGATTCTGTATAAATTATGAATAATAATATATGAAAATATGATTTTTCTTATGAAATTATAAATGTTAATATGTTTCTTTTTTTAGGGATATTTTGAGTATTATTCTATAAACTTAAATTTGTGTAAAACGTAAATTTTCAGGATATAAGTGTATGCTAGAATTAAGTACATTTTTCAAAGGGCTACATTTGGAACCAAAAGGTTAAAAGACATTAAAATATTCAAGTAACTAAGCTAGGGCAAAGTCATTAAGAAATGAATACTAAATTCATTTATAAAGTTTTATTGGGCTTTAGAAATTCTGTAAAACGTATGAAGTAGTTTTGTAAGAAGTTAAATTTTATAAAATTGATAAATATGTGCTAACGCGAAAATTGATATAAAATTTTTTAAAACCCGTGTTAATAATAGTGCCAATGTCTCTCATAATAACTTTATTACAAATCAAAAGTTTATTTTAATCTACAGTATTAAACATAAAATTACTTAATCAACTTACATTGATAACAGCAAAACAAGAGCTGCTCAAAATGTCCACCTCCATTGTTAATACACAATATTGTTAATACCTCCATTTTTTGCGATAATAACCACATTTGGTTTTTCGCCAAGAAAAAAAAAACAAAAAAAAATGTTAATACACATTTCAGCCCGACGATTTAAAGAGGCGATTGGATTCTCTAACATTATTGGACTTTTTTATTTCTCAAACAGCAATCATGATTCTGTGTAAAAGTTCATGTTCACTATCCGATATGAACATACGCTAATGTCTTCATGTGTCCCCATACAAAGAAATCTAAGGGGTTTAAATCGGAGGATCTCTTAAAGGAAAAATATTCCGCTTTTATTGAATTTATTTACATAATGATTTTGAGAATAAAATTCTTTACGAATTTTATTGAACATTTTTCTTTGTTTATGTGTAATTGAACAAAGTTATTGTAGTCCAAAGGCAAAAAAGTGGGTTTCGACCCCAACTTTTTTTGCTTTCACTACTTTCTCCTAAACTATTAGAGATAGAGTTCTGGAACAGGTTTTATACGATTTGTCAGCTCATTTTACATAAAACGTATTTAATTAACAAACTCACTTTAATAATTTCAGTGTGAGTTAATTTCACCGAGGGAGCTGAATTTTATGTTAAATCTTTGACCCAGTATAACTTGACAAAGAAGCATTTCCTTCTTCTTTCATTATTTTGATGAGAGGAACAAGCTTGTGCAGTATGGCAGATTCCTCCTGAAACACCCTGTATAACAGGATTTTTGTAGGGGACAATTATCTAAAGAAGATATAGCATCAGTCGAAATATATTACGGGAGAAATGGAATTCACAATATAAACTCGAAAAGAATCCAGTTTCCTGCATTATAAATTTGGGGAGCTTTAGAACGACCATACGTACTTTGATACATTCACGGACATCAAATGCATGCAAGGAAGTGCTGTAGACTACGAATCTAAATAGGTTCAAAACTATTTACTGAAGGACAAGTATGTGTTAGCCTCAACAGGCTAATATCACTACGTGCACTCAAACGTCTTCATCAAATGAAATATAAGTAAAATATTTTGTAACAAGAACGTTTTAGAAGGGACGAAGCTTCATGGGAATTATAAAGAAAACAATTTACTTTAGTTATAATTAAATATTTGCTCGTGTAAGAGCAACAATAAGGATTATATTTCAAAGCTAAATGTTAATATCATTACATGTTTATCAGGCACTCGTATGCAGTGTTTCATGAAGGAAAATACGGTTGATAAACGAGTCAAGAAATATTTATTTTAATCACAGCAACGTTTTGGCATCTTTTTTATTGCCCTTATCAAGCCTCAAACGGTTTTGCTATAAGAAAAAATATCCTTAAATTTAATAATCAAATGAGTAAAGTGAGAAGGAAGGTGTTATATATCATACACTTGACTAAATTTCGGTTGAGCTATTACTCCAATAACTCTTTTCTGAGCATTAACTTTAGTGAAGTGTGGAGGTACGCCGTTTTATCTTCTCACATTGCACATTTGATTGTTAAATGTAAGCCCTTATTTTTATAGCCACACAATGTCAGTCTTGATAAGGGCAACAAACAAGATGCAGAAAAGTTGCTGTAGTTAACATAAATTTTCATTTACTCGTTTACCTACTTTAATTATTTATTTAAGAATAAAATAAAATGTTATTTTTTATAATCAGATAATATTTGTATATCTTTCATTATAATACAATAATATGAACAAATGTTTCTCTTAATGTGAATTAAAATGAAGAAATAAAAGAAGTAATAAAAAATATTTCTAACACATATTTTTCTAAGAAAATTGAAAAACTCACTTCAGTGACATTTAAATGAAAACTGATACTAAAACATAAAATATAACAAAGTTATTAAAATCAAATATAAAGTTTATCAAGAAAGTCACATTTTAAACTTTATAATATCTGATAAAAAAATGTTCATTCCTTTTTGAGAACGGGAAAAGCATGGGAAGCGCTGATACTTCCTTTTCATGATTATCGTTCTAGAGCAGCGGTTCCCACCCTTATTTCAGTTGCGTAGTCCTTACCAAATTATTATAAGAAACTTTACCCCTGAATTTGATTCTAGTCTAATTGAATTAACAACCAAGCCAAAATAAAATGTGCCCTAATATGAGTATTACATTTTGCGATTACATTTTAGCCTTACATTTGAAATTTAACGTTCAGGAAATACGTTGAAACAAGAAATGTTTAAAATTCAACTTGTCCATTAGTTAAGTTATTTATATAAAGTAAAATTACTGGATTTTGAATCCAGTGAATTTCTTCATCTTCCTTTGGAAAGTTTCTTACAAATAATGGTTTAAAATCTGTTCATGTCTCATATATTTGCTGTAAAACATTACAACTCATTCTCTTTCAAAAATCGTCCATAGTGTTTAATACTTCTATCTGGCCCTGAAGAATACAAGACCTCCAAAAGTCAATCTTATTCATCACATATATTTTTTTTCCTCGATACTCTGAAGATCGTCATTGAACTTATCTGGAAGCTCAGATTGACCTTATTGATTGTTGAAAAATGTGATATATGTCAGCCAAACATTGCAGTCAATCGTTGTCTCGTAATCTGTATGCCAGGAAGGAAAGTGTGCCTCGAAAAAACATCTACTCTTTAAACCTGAGTTAAAATTATTCAATTTTCATATCCGCAATAACACTTTTTCATTTCATGAATTGTCTAACAATCCATTGCAAACCCCCAGTTGTTCGCCTATCCCAGGTTGAGAATCACTGTCGTCGAGCAAAGCGAAGATTTGGTCTGTGGGTAGATAACATAATGAAGGATTGTTACAAGAGAAGAGAAGGTAAAAGCGAACCTTTATATACCATAAGTTTACATATTCAATATCTAAACAATAAAAGAATTCATTAAAATTTTCTTGGGCAGTGAAATAATTTCTCTTGTACATATTATTGCTACACTAAAAATGGACATTGAGAAACACTTTCTAAAATTACAAAAGTAATAAGACGGTAAACACAGATTTTTAAAATTTTATTAAAAGTCTAATATAAGTAGATTTTTAATTTTAAATTAATGAAATAAATGACAACAATATGATTTCATTTTCATGGTAGACAACAATATCGTTCTCCATGAGGTACTTCAGAGCTTGTATAATGGCTAGCAATCGGACCCTCTTACACGCCAACTTTACAAGTCACACTCTACTCTTCTAATACTTAATTATTAGAAGGGTAGCTGGCTAACTTGACTTACACTGCTAGGCCACTACGTACACATACAACACACAAACACACATTGTTAATGTGCATTAACATAGTTAATAAGCATTAACTCACTGGTCACTCAGTCAGTTCATGAACTGATTGATACCGCACTTACTCCTACATACACACGCTCCTTAAGAGCCTGTATGGCAAGAGGCTTGTTTTCAGTTGTATGATTATTAACTATTTGAGTTAATATTTGTTAACTCATTTTTCTAGGGTATTAGGACTAGTTTTTGTTTTATATACAAGACACAATCATTCGGGAACTGTTGACAAGTCTCGGAACTGGTCGTCAGCCAGACCACACAAATATTTGAATGAAAATCGTAATATTTTGTAAATTGAATTTATTGAAATAAAATCTTTTTGATTTTTGTGTTTTATTTTAGTTATGTAAGAAGTATATTTACAATGGTTTCTATTAAAATAAAGCTAAGAACTTTATAATTTAGTTTTATAGTTATATATTTCTAATTATGTTATGTATTTTATATTTTTAAATATAATGTTTGATAAGATTGGACGAGAGTTTAAAGTATTATAAAATTTATACAATGGCAAATAATATATTTATACTTATTAAACATTACAATATAAAATATATGCTTCCGAAACAAATTGATAAAATGGTATACTTTGATAAATCAATGTAAAATGTATTTTATTGAAATTGATAATTAATTAAATAGAAAATAGTTCCTAAAAGTTAACGAAAAGGAAAGTGTATAAAAAATACAGAGGCAGACAATGACATGTTCCTACTTAATATTATTAATATTTACGCCACAAAACCTGGGCAGCCAAATCTGTGGAATCTAGTAGGATCCAGGAATATATAGCGGAAGAAGACAATATAAAGAAGCTTTATGCAACAAAATCTGGGAAGCCAAAACTGTGGAATCTAGTAGGATCTAGGAATATATAGCGATAGAAGACCATGGGGAGAAGCTTTACGCCACAAAATCTCGGCAGCCAAATCTGTGGAATCTAGCAGGATCCAGGAATATATAGCGATAGAAGACCATGGAGAGAAGCTTTACGCCACAAAATCTAGGCAGCCAAATCTGTGGAATCTAGCAGGATCCAGGAATATATAGCATAAGAAGACCATGGAGAGAAGCTTTACGCCACAAAATCTTTGCAGTCAAATCTGTGGAATCTAGTAGGATTCAGGAATATATAGCGGAAGAAGACCATGGAGGGAAGTTCTACGCCATAAAATCTGGGCAGCCTAATCTGTGGAATCTAGTAGGATCCAGGAATATATATATATATATATAGTGATTTTACAAATAGTGTGTTAATATTAGGATTTAAATATGAGGTTTAAAATTAGTTAAATGTTCTGATGACATTAGTTGTCAAATTGGGTTATATTCTCAATAAGATTAGTTGATCAAAATAGGTGAGATTTACTTAATGATTTTAAATGTGTGAATTGTCTTTATAAATTGTTATATGATATTATTAGGGGGTATTTTATTATCAGGAAACGTTAAATATGCATAGATTCTGTATAAATTATGAATAATAATATATGAAAATATGATTTTTCTTATGAAATTATAAATGTTAATATGTTTCTTTTTTTAGGGATATTTTGAGTATTATTCTATAAACTTAAATTTGTGTAAAACGTAAATTTTCAGGATATAAGTGTATGCTAGAATTAAGTACATTTTTCAAAGGGCTACATTTGGAACCAAAAGGTTAAAAGACATTAAAATATTCAAGTAACTAAGCTAGGGCAAAGTCATTAAGAAATGAATACTAAATTCATTTATAAAGTTTTATTGGGCTTTAGAAATTCTGTAAAACGTATGAAGTAGTTTTGTAAGAAGTTAAATTTTATAAAATTGATAAATATGTGCTAACGCGAAAATTGATATAAAATTTTTTTAAACCCGTGTTAATAATAGTGCCAATGTCTCTCATAATAACTTTATTACAAATCAAAAGTTTATTTTAATCTACAGTATTAAACATAAAATTACTTAATCAACTTACATTGATAACAGCAAAACAAGAGCTGCTCAAAATGTCCACCTCCATTGTTAATACACAATATTGTTAATACCTCCATTTTTTGCGATAATAACCACATTTGGTTTTTCGCCAAGAAAAAAAAAAACAAAAAAAAATGTTAATACACATTTCAGCCCGACGATTTAAAGAGGCGATTGGATTCTCTAACATTATTGGACTTTTTTATTTCTCAAACAGCAATCATGATTCTGTGTAAAAGTTCATGTTCACTATCCGATATGAACATACGCTAATGTCTTCATGTGTCCCCATACAAAGAAATCTAAGGGGTTTAAATCGGAGGATCTCTTAAAGGAAAAATATTCCGCTTTTATTGAATTTATTTACATAATGATTTTGAGAATAAAATTCTTTACGAATTTTATTGAACATTTTTCTTTGTTTATGTGTAATTGAACAAAGTTATTGTAGTCCAAAGGCAAAAAAGTGGGTTTCGACCCCAACTTTTTTTGCTTTCACTACTTTCTCCTAAACTATTAGAGATAGAGTTCTGGAACAGGTTTTATACGATTTGTCAGCTCATTTTACATAAAACGTATTTAATTAACAAACTCACTTTAATAATTTCAGTGTGAGTTAATTTCACCGAGGGAGCTGAATTTTATGTTAAATCTTTGACCCAGTATAACTTGACAAAGAAGCATTTCCTTCTTCTTTCATTATTTTGATGAGAGGAACAAGCTTGTGCAGTATGGCAGATTCCTCCTGAAACACCCTGTATAACAGGATTTTTGTAGGGGACAATTATCTAAAGAAGATATAGCATCAGTCGAAATATATTACGGGAGAAATGGAATTCACAATATAAACTCGAAAAGAATCCAGTTTCCTGCATTATAAATTTGGGGAGCTTTAGAACGACCATACGTACTTTGATACATTCACGGACATCAAATGCATGCAAGGAAGTGCTGTAGACTACGAATCTAAATAGGTTCAAAACTATTTACTGAAGGACAAGTATGTGTTAGCCTCAACAGGCTAATATCACTACGTGCACTCAAACGTCTTCATCAAATGAAATATAAGTAAAATATTTTGTAACAAGAACGTTTTAGAAGGGACGAAGCTTCATGGGAATTATAAAGAAAACAATTTACTTTAGTTATAATTAAATATTTGCTCGTGTAAGAGCAACAATAAGGATTATATTTCAAAGCTAAATGTTAATATCATTACATGTTTATCAGGCACTCGTATGCAGTGTTTCATGAAGGAAAATACGGTTGATAAACGAGTCAAGAAATATTTATTTTAATCACAGCAACGTTTTGGCATCTTTTTTATTGCCCTTATCAAGCCTCAAACGGTTTTGCTATAAGAAAAAATATCCTTAAATTTAATAATCAAATGAGTAAAGTGAGAAGGAAGGTGTTATATATCATACACTTGACTAAATTTCGGTTGAGCTATTACTCCAATAACTCTTTTCTGAGCATTAACTTTAGTGAAGTGTGGAGGTACGCCGTTTTATCTTCTCACATTGCACATTTGATTGTTAAATGTAAGCCCTTATTTTTATAGCCACACAATGTCAGTCTTGATAAGGGCAACAAACAAGATGCAGAAAAGTTGCTGTAGTTAACATAAATTTTCATTTACTCGT
The DNA here is from genome assembly GCA_036971475.1 of Prosapia bicincta. NCBI lineage: Eukaryota > Metazoa > Arthropoda > Insecta > Hemiptera > Cercopidae > Prosapia > Prosapia bicincta. The sequence goes on along the minus strand of JBAIZL010000004.1, from coordinate 100,746,836 downwards.
TTACCTACTTTAATTATTTATTTAAGAATAAAATAAAATGTTATTTTTTATAATCAGATAATATTTGTATATCTTTCATTATAATACAATAATATGAACAAATGTTTCTCTTAATGTGAATTAAAATGAAGAAATAAAAGAAGTAATAAAAAATATTTCTAACACATATTTTTCTAAGAAAATTGAAAAACTCACTTCAGTGACATTTAAATGAAAACTGATACTAAAACATAAAATATAACAAAGTTATTAAAATCAAATATAAAGTTTATCAAGAAAGTCACATTTTAAACTTTATAATATCTGATAAAAAAATGTTCATTCCTTTTTGAGAACGGGAAAAGCATGGGAAGCGCTGATACTTCCTTTTCATGATTATCGTTCTAGAGCAGCGGTTCCCACCCTTATTTCAGTTGCGTAGTCCTTACCAAATTATTATAAGAAACTTTACCCCTGAATTTGATTCTAGTCTAATTGAATTAACAACCAAGCCAAAATAAAATGTGCCCTAATATGAGTATTACATTTTGCGATTACATTTTAGCCTTACATTTGAAATTTAACGTTCAGGAAATACGTTGAAACAAGAAATGTTTAAAATTCAACTTGTCCATTAGTTAAGTTATTTATATAAAGTAAAATTACTGGATTTTGAATCCAGTGAATTTCTTCATCTTCCTTTGGAAAGTTTCTTACAAATAATGGTTTAAAATCTGTTCATGTCTCATATATTTGCTGTAAAACATTACAACTCATTCTCTTTCAAAAATCGTCCATAGTGTTTAATACTTCTATCTGGCCCTGAAGAATACAAGACCTCCAAAAGTCAATCTTATTCATCACATATATTTTTTTTCCTCGATACTCTGAAGATCGTCATTGAACTTATCTGGAAGCTCAGATTGACCTTATTGATTGTTGAAAAATGTGATATATGTCAGCCAAACATTGCAGTCAATCGTTGTCTCGTAATCTGTATGCCAGGAAGGAAAGTGTGCCTCGAAAAAACATCTACTCTTTAAACCTGAGTTAAAATTATTCAATTTTCATATCCGCAATAACACTTTTTCATTTCATGAATTGTCTAACAATCCATTGCAAACCCCCAGTTGTTCGCCTATCCCAGGTTGAGAATCACTGTCGTCGAGCAAAGCGAAGATTTGGTCTGTGGGTAGATAACATAATGAAGGATTGTTACAAGAGAAGAGAAGGTAAAAGCGAACCTTTATATACCATAAGTTTACATATTCAATATCTAAACAATAAAAGAATTCATTAAAATTTTCTTGGGCAGTGAAATAATTTCTCTTGTACATATTATTGCTACACTAAAAATGGACATTGAGAAACACTTTCTAAAATTACAAAAGTAATAAGACGGTAAACACAGATTTTTAAAATTTTATTAAAAGTCTAATATAAGTAGATTTTTAATTTTAAATTAATGAAATAAATGACAACAATATGATTTCATTTTCATGGTAGACAACAATATCGTTCTCCATGAGGTACTTCAGAGCTTGTATAATGGCTAGCAATCGGACCCTCTTACACGCCAACTTTACAAGTCACACTCTACTCTTCTAATACTTAATTATTAGAAGGGTAGCTGGCTAACTTGACTTACACTGCTAGGCCACTACGTACACATACAACACACAAACACACATTGTTAATGTGCATTAACATAGTTAATAAGCATTAACTCACTGGTCACTCAGTCAGTTCATGAACTGATTGATACCGCACTTACTCCTACATACACACGCTCCTTAAGAGCCTGTATGGCAAGAGGCTTGTTTTCAGTTGTATGATTATTAACTATTTGAGTTAATATTTGTTAACTCATTTTTCTAGGGTATTAGGACTAGTTTTTGTTTTATATACAAGACACAATCATTCGGGAACTGTTGACAAGTCTCGGAACTGGTCGTCAGCCAGACCACACAAATATTTGAATGAAAATCGTAATATTTTGTAAATTGAATTTATTGAAATAAAATCTTTTTGATTTTTGTGTTTTATTTTAGTTATGTAAGAAGTATATTTACAATGGTTTCTATTAAAATAAAGCTAAGAACTAGAGCTTTCTGAACCATTTACTTATTGCAAACAGTTTACCCTTAGAGGGATAAATCCCATTGTTATGAAAAATACTGAAATATTTGAAATCGTAATAGAATGCAGTGTTATAATTTAATTATAATATGAAATCTTTATAATGTAAAAATATTACCAATTACGTCATACGGATCTACTAACCGATATAGATGTTGTGAAATGTATGGTTGCTAAAATATGCGGGAATTATCCGCAAGTAATTACAAAGTTTTAAGGATATTCCAGGCAAAATCCGTCAGCAAAGGTCATGCACCTTTTGCGTTACACCTAAATACTTAACCTATTAACGCCAGAAACGTTAATTTCCTAGAATTTCTAGAAAATAGAATAAAACAATCGTAAATAAAATATTCAGGTTTCTGTAGGGACACATTCGACAAAACATAATTTCATATTTTTCACAATGTATGTTGTTGTGAAATACAATACACGCTCATTACAAATACAATACTTTATTAACATAGGCGATATATTAAAAAAACCTTCAACTTATAACAAATAAATAAAACCTATCAAGCCACAAAAAGCCTATTTATGCCCTGATGTACATTTCGATTGCAAAGCAATTATCTTTAAAGGAAATTACTTCAAGACAGTCCTACAAAACTAATTCTTATAGTAATTTCCTCTAAAGGTAATTGCTTTGCAATCGAAATGTGCATCAGGACATCAATAAAAAGTGTGTGCGGTTTAAGAGGTTTTATTTAGTTACAATAAAAAATTACGCAGCAGTTGCTCCAAATTATTAATGTATTATTCGAATGTACAAGGTCCTAGGATATCATAGCCTAAATGAAGTGCGAAAACCTCATTTTTTAAGAAATAGGGTTAAGAGCAGAAATTTGTGAAGAAAATTCCATATTTTATTGTCAAAGTGATCTATTGGCAGTTATGGTGCTCTTTTGAGCAGCACTGAAAAGTATTGAACCGGGGAAGGCTCTACAAACAGACCCACGCACATACAACTTCCACACTCATTTTCTCCACAAGTACGACTACACCCACGACACACACAGACGGCCGATGTCCCTACTAACCACCTAGCTTTAACCATAAGATGCAAAAAAATACACATAGGCCTACTAATGTTAATCTACTTTATAGGCATTTTCCAGGTGACGCAGGGGCACATCCCAAGGGTTAGCTCCAACAGTAGTACTAATTTTGATTTGCATGCCTTTTTATTTTCGAGTAGGCAGCAGAAGAAGAGGTGCATGCCCTTCCTGCCATGGCCTCACTAACAAGGTAATTGTAAGATAATACCCCTCCTTATCCATTAGCAAAAGGATATCCTAGCCCCCAGGATTCCTGCATAATGTGATACAGAATTTTTCTGGGCAGGGTTTCTTTATTGCTAGGTTTTTTCATCCCGCTCTAAGATCGACACCTACCGTACGTTTTCATTTCACAATCTCCTGATTCTCCATGGAAAGAGCTTATCAGCTCGGTACATGGGCAATAAATTCCGTTTCCTTCACTCGCTGTAGGGATACTAATCGCCTGTTCGTGCGCAGACGTAGGCAGCTCGTTAGAGGTTGGCTGTCACGAGAGCTGGGCGAGTTCCGGGGGCCCAGATCTGGGTTAAAGGAGAGAAAAAAAGGATGTAGTAAGCCCTCCTGACCGTTTAGCTGTAATCCTCAAATTTAGATAAAATTTACACGCTATAATTAATTTGCTTCACAGTTCTGTTTCAGATGTCGTAGGGGCACATCCCCCGCTGTTTAGTCCCAATGGAAGTACTAATTTTGGCTTCCACGCGGTTTCAGTTTCGAGAAGGCAGCGGAAGAAGGAGTGCACGTTATCCCTACTATAGCCTCACTAACAAGGTATTCAAGGGGACACCTCTCCTTATCCTTTAGTATAATGATGTCCTACCTCTTAGGGTTTCTGCATGATCTATCTAGGGGTTTTCCTGGCAGAGTTTCTTTCTTGCCAGGTTTTTTCATCCCCCTCTTAGCGCGACACTTACCGTACTTTTTCATTTCACTATCCCGTAATTCTCCTGGGTAAGAGTTTATCAGCTTGGTAAATGCGGATACAATCTCGTTCCCTTCTTTTTGCTATGGATACTAATTGCATGTGTATCTAAGATGAGGTAGCTTGCTGAAGGACATATAATAATCGAATATATTTTCCCAATCTTCACTTATTTTATAACATTAGAGTAGTTTTTTCTATTTTGGCTCTAACATAACACTTGAGTTTACAAGGTAAATTAGTTTGTTACAAAACATCCTTGGTGACTGGCTTTCAGTGCAATTTTTTTAAAATATCTATATGCGAGGCTTTTGCATAAAGGTTGGGTGTGTGTGTGAGAGAGAGTGAATTTACTGAATCGGAACTAAAGAGAGTTTAGAACATGAGATCTTGAAATTAAAAAAAAAACTTAATAAAACGGTCATCAGTGAGACAAGAATCAATTTTTATTTTGACAACTTTTTGAAGGGCAGTTTACTGTCCTTTTCAAGTCTCTATGTAACACAGAAGGTCTTAAAATTAAACAAACTGAATTATGTAAATCAGAGAGGTTATGGTGAAGAAGATCTAGTTGACGTTTGCTGTAACGCAACGGTTTTCTTAAAAAGTTTAAACAATTGGTGAAAGTCGAATCAGCTGATCAAGCCATATGTACTGCAAACAAATAAATCCGTAATTTTTATATATTTATAAATTAGGTGAAATATCTTTGAAGCATGTAAGTCAAGAAATATAATTTTAAAAAATTCAAATAAATACTGAACGAAACATTACATTAGTCTATTACCATTTATTTAGTAAAGTTAAATTGAAAATTTAATTTTCGTCAAATAATCATAATTTTTTTTATAATACAAGAATACACTATAAGCAGTATTAAAATACTAATTACAAAAATGTAAAATAGATTCTTATAGGGTCTATTATTATTTGTTAGTTACACACACACACACACACACACACACACACATACACACACACACACACACCACACACACACACACACACACACACACACACACACACACACACACACACACACACACACACACACACACACACACTACACACACACACTCATACACACCAACACACACACACACACACACACACATACACACAGAATGGTAAAGATATTAAAATTCTTCTGTCATTTGTTAATTATTTATAATAGTTCAGATCCGAAAAAGAATGCTAATCCCATGCAATTGAAACAAAAATGAAAACAATAATTTAGAACATTTTAAAATTAATAGATTCATTAGAAAATTATAGATAGACCCACTACTATCTTAATGAAACTAATTAGTTTTTTAATCTAAATAGGCTACTTCTTTTTTTAACAAAAATATCTTTGATTCAACAAAAAAAGCAAAATCTATAGTAAAATTATATATATATATATATATATATATATATATATATATATATATATACACGTTAGAGTTCCTATCATAAAAACGGCGGAAGGCAGAACTCTTAGTTATTTTCATACCGTACATTGTTGTTCTAATATTAATAGTTATAGCTTAGTGAAATTATTGAACAATGTTGCTTATTGTTTATTGCTCACATGTTTCACTTAGCAAGTAGTCCAGTCAACAGGAAAGATTTTGAAATAAAATCTTGACGCCCTTTCAGGACCCTTTTCGTTTCCTGCCCATAACAGTAACTTACATTGTAACTGCTGACATTCCTGCCACAGAGACATTTTATTACAGATACGATAAATTTTAGTCCTGAAATGTGCGGAGTTTTCTACAAATATTTAGTCTATGCGTTTTCTCACGTTTTGTTTAAATAGTCACACCATTTTGTTTTTTCGATGCTTAAATGAATTTGTTCCTATAATTTTAAATAATGTAATATACAAAGATCCTAACGGGAGTGAACAAAGTTATTGGAATTAGTTCTCAGTCATTCGACTAAAGAAAATCCATGCAGTCCATTTAGAATGAAACAAAAACCTTTTTAATGAATATGATTATTTAGTTCTGAAACTACAAAAACCGTGTTTACCCATTATTTTATCCCTGCGGAGAGTCTTTCAAACAATATTGATTTTTGGACAGATCACACATTTGAAGCTCCTAGAGTTTAACTAAACGTTTTAGCGTTTCAAAATTCTGAATTGAATTTCGAAGCTCAAGGTTATTTGACTCACTACTTTTCATTTTTGGCACGAAATTAGGGTAGCATAAACTGACACTGATAAAGAGTAAAAATGTATCCTAAGTAAAACTTGTCCTGTTCGTACAGAGGCTTCTGGATCTGTGTTTTGCAGAACACTACATTGTTGTGACTGGTGGGCAATCTTTAACTCAGGTATCTGAAAGAAACATACGGCAGTAGGTTGTATTTGTCGAGGAGAAGGATCAATGGTAATGATTCGAAGGGATGTTTTTTAAAAAAACATGTTTCATTTTTTACAATGATTACGAACAATTTTTTCGTTTTGAACAACCTCAGCAAAACTAGCGAAACTCTTCAGATGAAAGTAAAGTTTAATTTTGTTCATAGCAAGTGGTATGTGAATGTTTTAAAAAACAGAATGGCTCTTGTATTAAAGGAAAGCCCTGACTACATAAGTGCCTGATAAAAGATAATAAATTACTTTACAAGATGCTCTAAAAGTGTGGCAACTGTATATGAACGGTTTTCTGTTCAGATATTTGAAGATATTAATGTCACACACACACACACCCACATACAAATACACACACACACACTCACACACACACACACACAAATATATATATATATATATATATATATATATATATATATATATATATATATATATATATATATATATATATATATATATATATATAAAGAACTAAGTCAAAATACAAATACAAGAATTTTAATTAAATTTACAATTGTGTTCTTTATTAATACACAAGAATACATATTGCGATATATATATATATATATATATATATATATATATATATATATATATATATATATAATACGTTTTCTTGTTTAATAATTTAAAACAACACAGGTTATTCAAATACAAGAATATTTATTATTTTATATCCAAAGCTTTTCGTTGGCAAACAGTACCAACATCATCAGGAATGAAAATTACAATAATGTAAGCTATAGGCCTATAGCTTACATTATTGTAATTTTCATTCCTGATGATGTTGGTACTGTTTGCCAACGAAAAGCTTTGGATATAAAATAATAAATATTCTTGCATTTGAATAACCTGTGTTGTTTTAAAATATATATATATATATATATATATAAAATTATATATATATATATATGTATATATATAAATATATATATATATATATATATATATTGTAAAACTTAGATAAATTATTTTTTCTTGTTGAATATGTATGGTGAAATAAAATAATTTTCATAAACAAGAATATACGAGTATTACTTCATTTTATTGTTGATTGAAGCTTTTCGCTAATTTACATTATTAGCATTTTCAAAATATATAAATCACTGTCCAGTTATGTGACTAGAGTAAGACTCAATTCTTTATTTCACCATATATATATATATATATATATATATATATATATATATATATATATATATATATATATATATGAAACACTAAAATATAAAATTATAAAAGTTAGTATCATCTTGGAATAAACGTTTAGTAATAGCTACTTTATCACAAATATAAATTTTTGAAATTAATAACATTAAAGTTAATTAACAAAACAAAATAAGTTATTATTGGGACGAAAATGAATTCAGTAAAAATAAATGTTCATATTTTTTTATGTACAAATTTCATTTTATAAATTCCTTTCCGATTTGTATGTGGAATCAATATGGTTTGTTTTTGTAATATCCCTTATTTCAATACAGTTTTTTTTTGTGGTAAAAGAAGCTTTACGCTTTCTGATAAATGAAGCAACAATTTCTCTTCATGTTAAAAAGTAGGGCACTCAGGAGCAATAAACACAATATCAAAAGTGATTTCATGTAATACTCTTATAGAAATATAGGGAATTATAAAAACGTCAGCTGAAAATAATTACCCAACTTAGACCATGTGTAACATATTTATTATAAATACAAAAACTGTTTATCAGATATAACATTACAAAACAAAATCACTTCAAGCAGTTGTATTTTTAAACTTCTTTATAAAATGTAAATTATTGAAATACATTTAGAAATGTCACTGCTTTATATGTGCCTGGACCGAAAAATCTTCTGAGAAGTTTCAGCTTATCATTGGGTCAGTGTAATGAAAGATCTATGCAAAATCATTACAAATAATAGGATTAAGGTGAGAAATAAACCTCTTGGATTGCGATTATGGAAGGATTATGACAGATCACGAGTGCGTACCCGAAGTTAAGCTATTTATGGAAACTTGAAGTTACTTGAGGTTACTTACACAATTATTGGATTGGTCTAGACCGTGATTCACAGCATTGAAAAATCAACTGATCTAGTACGAAATGAGTCTGCTAAAAATATCAGTGAGTTGTGATTTTATCCCAAGTGATATCATAAATATAATTATCAATGACGTTTGTCGTTCATGGTGTTTTTCGGAAGTTTTTTTGAACTAGTAATATTATGACCTGCATGAATTTAAAATTAAAGACAATTTTTGAAATACCTTGCGGGACCAAACGTTTCCGACCGCACCAGGATATCATCACCAGTTCCTCTGATGGTTATAGCCGTACCATCTCTCCGAATGTCTCTTAACTTAGTGCAATTCACAATACAGTATTACTAGGTTCCAACTTGATCCTATTTACTCCGTACCGCAACCATACTGAAGTGTCACTCTCTATATCGGAAGAAGAATATGGGATGGCTGATGGAATTAAGGTTAGGGGTTAGGGACTAGATAACATTTAATGATTTCTCGGTACTGGAAAATTTGACAGTAGATCTACCCATAGAATAGGACAGCCACCCCTAAACTCGGCCGCTACGTAACCTAGGACTATAGGGGTAGTTTTGGATGATGCTCAAGGTCACCCCGGCCGTGACCCCAGACCAAGGGGTGGTTTCGACCACGTTCAGGGGGGTAGGGGGTAGTTTTTCGAAAAAAAAAAAAAATCGGCCGCTACGTAACCTAGGACAATAGGGGTAGTTTTGGATGACGCAGGAGGTCATCACGGCCCCGACCCCAGACCCGGGGGTGGTTTCGACCACGTCTAGAGGGGTGGGGGGTAGCTTTTCGAAAAAAAATTTATTTTAACCTAACTCTGCCGCTACGTAACCTAGGACTATAGGGGTAGTTTTGGATGTTGCAGAGGCCTGGCGGCGACCCTCACCCAACCCTAAGGGCGGTTTTGACCAAGCCTAGAGGGGTGGTAAATGGAAAAAACTAATTCCAACTAGCTAACCTAAGCTAGCCAAAACGGATCTAACCTAACCTAAGTGTTGGGGGACATCTCAGCTACGTTTAGGACCATCCCCGGGGGTTGTCATGGACGAAGGCAGCCCTGAAAGACCTTGAGCAAGGACCAGGGGCCTAATTGACTACGTCTAGAGGTGGATAATGGATAATCTAGGCAGGTAAAAAAAAAAATGGATCTCAACTAACCAAACCATAGGGTAATATCAAAAGCGTGTAGGCCCATGAAGGAGGGATTGAATTAATAAAGACGGCTCTGAATGACCATTATCATGGACTATGAGGTGACTACCTCTAGAGGTAGGAAAAACCTAACCAGGTAAGCCTATGACGTAACAACCCCGGGACATCCTCAAAACCCTCCCCAAAGGTAGCTACTGGCGCGGGGGATATCCTGAGATATAATTGTTTAATATATGAAATATCAACGCTCGAATGATCCCAGGGCCCACCCTAAAATGAACGGTAGAACCCTGGGTAATGAGGGATACAAGTTAAACGCCTCGTAGACCACTCACTCGGACCCTGACGGGTCAGCGCTTTAAAAACAAAACATCTAAAAATAGAACACAGTGACACTACAGAGATATCTAGTATAATACACCTTTAGAGGTGAAAAACCTAAACTATAAACGCTATCAGTGTATGAAATAATGACATGAAAATAACAACTCACCAAAGAGGATCCAATGTAGTGAAAACACTTTATACATATACAAACTACACTTTAATCACTAGAATAAAATGAAAGGTATACCCCGGGTAATGAGGGCCACAGGTTGAATGCTAAACAAAACAGTGGGCTATGATCCATGACTAGCTAGCGACCCGCGCTACAGATTATCAAAAAAAAAACATATAGAGTATGGCCCAACTTTTAGAGGCGAAACAGTGTAACAAGGCCTATAGCCCGAGTGAACAAGCCTAACCTACATGTGCAACCATGCAGAGATAACGCATAGAACCGCAAAGACACCTGGTGACCGCTATAAACCGCACATCCGTGTTGTGAGACAAGGCTATTGTAATTGTGTCAACAAACGTATCGATTTATTACGCATGCTAGTAAAAAGTAAACAAATAGCCGTGGAAGAGTCCATCCGAGAGGGGTGGACGAGTCCATTCGAGATGGACCGATCTCTATTAATCTCGGCGGGAGATTCCATTTGGTATGGAGGGGCAGGCGTCTATGAAGTATAAATCTCATCGCGAAAAACAATACTTGCTATACAGCTTTGGAAGAAGAAACATTCTGGTAAGCTATCTTGATTTTACTTGTTCTAGTGGGAAATCTGTAGCCTATATTAAAGCAATCGCTATTCATTGCGACCTGTGAGTCGAATAACTCGTATAATCTAATATCATTGTTGATCTGAATATTTATGAAAACAAATTAATCACAATATTTTAATAATTATCTAGCAAATACGAGTATTAGCAAACAACTAGATTTAATTTTAAATTGTTCAACATATACCATTGTCAATCTTAGTAATCTTATTCTAGTTATTTTCTCAAAACTATTTCACATAGAATCAATTTGAATATATCTGTGTTAATTTAAGATCTATTATAGTGACTTGTATCTGTAAAATGGCCGTACGTGTTGTATCAACGGAACAGACATATGTAAGGAAATTCCGTTTGCACGGTACTAGAGTGACATTCAACTTTAACCCCGTACCTGCGGCGGTAAACGATCTGGAATGGGTTAGACGAGGGCTAGAGGAAATCTTGGAGACTATGAAGAACAACGCTACCGAAGACATGCAATTGGGCTTCACCATGCAGAGCTTAAATCTCCGAAACCACGCCCCTGGATATATTGCATTTAGAGCTGCCTCTGCGACAACTGTGGACGCCCTGTTTGACATCCTAGGCTCAATAATCCAGAGCAACGCAAATACATTTAAAGCCGACGACACCTTCAGAGTGACCTGTACAAAGGTTAAAGTACCTGTAGGGCGAGGGCGTGGGCGTGTAAGACCCGGACTGTATAATAACTTCGTAGAAGAATCGCACCGTAGGAAAGGGATTGTTACGATTAAAAACACAGACAACCTCTGTTTACCCCGTGCTCTGGTTGTAGCTATAGCGCATGCGTCAAGAGACCCAGAGTACAAGCTTGTGTGTAAAGACAGATGCAAACGTCAAACCAACAGAGCAAAACAGCTAATGACGGACGCAGGGGTGCAGATAGGAGACGGCGGTGCAGGCATTAGAGAGCTGCAACAGTTTCAAGATTTACTCGCCGATTATAAAATCACCGTCTACAATTACGGCAGCAAAGGCCGTGATATTTACTTTGAAGGCGACGTTCAGAATCCCAAGCATAAGTTAAACTTGTTATATCACGCCAACCACTTTAATGTTGTTACAAGTCTGACAGGTGCGTTCGCTTGTAAATACTATTGCGAATTGTGTCATGTACCATACAGCGATCGCCTGCGCCATAGATGCTCAGCCCAATGCAGCTCTTGCAAGAGGACCCCGCCGTGTGTGCTTGAAGACGACGGCATCCCGTGCAGTGAATGCAATAGACAATTTCAAAATAGAGCCTGTTTTAAGGCGCACATGAAGAGCGTATGCCGGGCTATAAGAAAGTGCCCAGACTGTAATAGATACATTCTAAAGAAGGGTAGAAAAGCCCCTCACGTGTGCGGCGAAAACTATTGTAAAGTGTGTAAGGATTACATGCCTGCAGGCCATCTGTGCTACATGAGAATTGATACACGTCGCCCGCTATCAACCAACTTTCTGTTTGTCTTTTTTGATCTTGAAACTCGACAAGACGAAGTCATTAACGACGCTCGTGTGCATCGAGTCAACTTGTGTGTATCCCAGCAATACTGTTGGATGTGTATGAACGGGGGCGGCGCCTGCCTACAGTGCACGGATAGAACCAGAGTGTTCAGAGAGGATCCCATCAACGGGTTCATGGCGTACGTTATGGAAGTGCGAAAGGCGTACAAGAAGGTGATTGTTATCGCTCACAACGGCCAGGCCTTTGACTTCCAGTTTATCCTAAAGTACGTGATAGAAGAGACACAGTTTACACCCGAACTGATTATGCGAGGCACCAAGGTCATCCTCATGGAGATTGATAACACAAGGTTCATTGACTCTCTCAACTACATGCCTATGGCTCTATCAAAACTGCCTAAAGCTTTCGATCTGCCTCCGGAAAAGAAAAAGGGATATTTTCCGCACCTGTTCAACACGTTGGCAAACCAAGCGTATGTAGGCCCCATGCCTGCCAAAGAGTACTACTGCCCCGACTCCATGTTTGACAAGAATCACGAAGAGTTCACACTATGGTACGAAGAGCAGGTGCGCAACGAGTACGTCTTTGACTTTCAAAAGGAAATACGCGAATACTGCCTATCGGACGTGGAGATCCTGGCACAGGCGTGCCTGAAATTCAGGGCCTGCTTCCTACAAGAGTGCAATGTCGATCCGTTTCTAGAGGCGGTGACTATCGCCAGCGCATGTAACCTGGCGTTTAGAAGGAACTTTCTGAAACCAAACACCATAGCCATACTACCAAAGGCTGGCTACCGCCTGGCCGATAAACAATCGTATATCGCTCTGCAATGGTTGCTGTGGCTCGAAACAGAGGGCAACCTGCGAATAAGTCATGCAGGTAACGGCCGAGAGATGAAGGTCGACGGCTTAAAGGTCGACGGACTGTGCATAGAGACAAACACTGTGTACGAGTTCCAAGGATGCTGGTTCCACGGCTGCCCCAAGTGCTTCCCCAACGGACGTGACGCTGCCCTGGAGGACGATCCGGCGGACACGCACAATGCACGCTTCGAAAGGACAAGGGCCAAGAACGCTAAAATCGCACAGGCCGGCTACCAGGTCGTCGAGATGTGGGAGTGTGTATTTAGGCAGCAGAAGAAGGACGACAAGTCCATGGATTACCTCGACAACCACCCCGTCCTCAACGCAGCGCCTCTCAACCCCCGCCACGCATTCTTCGGCGGCAGGACGGGAAATATAAAGACCTACTGCGCCGCTAAAGAGGACGAAACCATCCAGTACGCCGACGTGTGTTCCCTCTACCCTTGGGTATGCAACCATTGCAGAGCGATATACGATTGTTTATCGGCCAGGCGGTAGCCAGCCTTTGGTAGTATGGCTATGGTGTTTGGTTTCAGAAAGTTCCTTCTAAACGCCAGGTTACATGCGCTGGCGATAGTCACCGCCTCTAGAAACGGATCGACATTGCACTCTTGTAGGAAGCAGGCCCTGAATTTCAGGCACGCCTGTGCCAGGATCTCCACGTCCGATAGGCAGTATTCGCGTATTTCCTTTTGAAAGTCAAAGACGTACTCGTTGCGCACCTGCTCTTCGTACCATAGTGTGAACTCTTCGTGATTCTTGTCAAACATGGAGTCGGGGCAGTAGTACTCTTTGGCAGGCATGGGGCCTACATACGCTTGGTTTGCCAACGTGTTGAACAGGTGCGGAAAATATCCCTTTTTCTTTTCCGGAGGCAGATCGAAAGCTTTAGGCAGTTTTGATAGAGCCATAGGCATGTAGTTGAGAGAGTCAATGAACCTTGTGTTATCAATCTCCATGAGGATGACCTTGGTGCCTCGCATAATCAGTTCGGGTGTAAACTGTGTCTCTTCTATCACGTACTTTAGGATAAACTGGAAGTCAAAGGCCTGGCCGTTGTGAGCGATAACAATCACCTTCTTGTACGCCTTTCGCACTTCCATAACGTACGCCATGAACCCGTTGATGGGATCCTCTCTGAACACTCTGGTTCTATCCGTGCACTGTAGGCAGGCGCCGCCCCCGTTCATACACATCCAACAGTATTGCTGGGATACACACAAGTTGACTCGATGCACACGAGCGTCGTTAATGACTTCGTCTTGTCGAGTTTCAAGATCAAAAAAGACAAACAGAAAGTTGGTTGATAGCGGGCGACGTGTATCAATTCTCATGTAGCACAGATGGCCTGCAGGCATGTAATCCTTACACACTTTACAATAGTTTTCGCCGCACACGTGAGGGACTTTTCTACCCTTCTTTAGAATGTATCTATTACAGTCTGGGCACTTTCTTATAGCCCGGCATACGCTCTTCATGTGCGCCTTAAAACAGGCTCTATTTTGAAATTGTCTATTGCATTCACTGCACGGGATGCCGTCGTCTTCAAGCACACACGGCGGGGTCCTCTTGCAAGAGCTGCATTGGGCTGAGCATCTATGGCGCAGGCGATCGCTGTATGGTACATGACACAATTCGCAATAGTATTTACAAGCGAACGCACCTGTCAGACTTGTAACAACATTAAAGTGGTTGGCGTGATATAACAAGTTTAACTTATGCTTGGGATTCTGAACGTCGCCTTCAAAGTAAATATCACGGCCTTTGCTGCCGTAATTGTAGACGGTGATTTTATAATCGGCGAGTAAATCTTGAAACTGTTGCAGCTCTCTAATGCCTGCACCGCCGTCTCCTATCTGCACCCCTGCGTCCGTCATTAGCTGTTTTGCTCTGTTGGTTTGACGTTTGCATCTGTCTTTACACACAAGCTTGTACTCTGGGTCTCTTGACGCATGCGCTATAGCTACAACCAGAGCACGGGGTAAACAGAGGTTGTCTGTGTTTTTAATCGTAACAATCCCTTTCCTACGGTGCGATTCTTCTACGAAGTTATTATACAGTCCGGGTCTTACACGCCCACGCCCTCGCCCTACAGGTACTTTAACCTTTGTACAGGTCACTCTGAAGGTGTCGTCGGCTTTAAATGTATTTGCGTTGCTCTGGATTATTGAGCCTAGGATGTCAAACAGGGCGTCCACAGTTGTCGCAGAGGCAGCTCTAAATGCAATATATCCAGGGGCGTGGTTTCGGAGATTTAAGCTCTGCATGGTGAAGCCCAATTGCATGTCTTCGGTAGCGTTGTTCTTCATAGTCTCCAAGATTTCCTCTAGCCCTCGTCTAACCCATTCCAGATCGTTTACCGCCGCAGGTACGGGGTTAAAGTTGAATGTCACTCTAGTACCGTGCAAACGGAATTTCCTTACATATGTCTGTTCCGTTGATACAACACGTACGGCCATTTTACAGATACAAGTCACTATAATAGATCTTAAATTAACACAGATATATTCAAATTGATTCTATGTGAAATAGTTTTGAGAAAATAACTAGAATAAGATTACTAAGATTGACAATGGTATATGTTGAACAATTTAAAATTAAATCTAGTTGTTTGCTAATACTCGTATTTGCTAGATAATTATTAAAATATTGTGATTAATTTGTTTTCATAAATATTCAGATCAACAATGATATTAGATTATACGAGTTATTCGACTCACAGGTCGCAATGAATAGCGATTGCTTTAATATAGGCTACAGATTTCCCACTAGAACAAGTAAAATCAAGATAGCTTACCAGAATGTTTCTTCTTCCAAAGCTGTATAGCAAGTATTGTTTTTCGCGATGAGATTTATACTTCATAGACGCCTGCCCCTCCATACCAAATGGAATCTCCCGCCGAGATTAATAGAGATCGGTCCATCTCGAATGGACTCGTCCACCCCTCTCGGATGGACTCTTCCACGGCTATTTGTTTACTTTTTACTAGCATGCGTAATAAATCGATACGTTTGTTGACACAATTACAATAGCCTTGTCTCACAACACGGATGTGCGGTTTATAGCGGTCACCAGGTGTCTTTGCGGTTCTATGCGTTATCTCTGCATGGTTGCACATGTAGGTTAGGCTTGTTCACTCGGGCTATAGGCCTTGTTACACTGTTTCGCCTCTAAAAGTTGGGCCATACTCTATATGTTTTTTTTTTGATAATCTGTAGCGCGGGTCGCTAGCTAGTCATGGATCATAGCCCACTGTTTTGTTTAGCATTCAACCTGTGGCCCTCATTACCCGGGGTATACCTTTCATTTTATTCTAGTGATTAAAGTGTAGTTTGTATATGTATAAAGTGTTTTCACTACATTGGATCCTCTTTGGTGAGTTGTTATTTTCATGTCATTATTTCATACACTGATAGCGTTTATAGTTTAGGTTTTTCACCTCTAAAGGTGTATTATACTAGATATCTCTGTAGTGTCACTGTGTTCTATTTTTAGATGTTTTGTTTTTAAAGCGCTGACCCGTCAGGGTCCGAGTGAGTGGTCTACGAGGCGTTTAACTTGTATCCCTCATTACCCAGGGTTCTACCGTTCATTTTAGGGTGGGCCCTGGGATCATTCGAGCGTTGATATTTCATATATTAAACAATTATATCTCAGGATATCCCCCGCGCCAGTAGCTACCTTTGGGGAGGGTTTTGAGGATGTCCCGGGGTTGTTACGTCATAGGCTTACCTGGTTAGGTTTTTCCTACCTCTAGAGGTAGTCACCTCATAGTCCATGATAATGGTCATTCAGAGCCGTCTTTATTAATTCAATCCCTCCTTCATGGGCCTACACGCTTTTGATATTACCCTATGGTTTGGTTAGTTGAGATCCATTTTTTTTTTTACCTGCCTAGATTATCCATTATCCACCTCTAGACGTAGTCAATTAGGCCCCTGGTCCTTGCTCAAGGTCTTTCAGGGCTGCCTTCGTCCATGACAACCCCCGGGGATGGTCCTAAACGTAGCTGAGATGTCCCCCAACACTTAGGTTAGGTTAGATCCGTTTTGGCTAGCTTAGGTTAGCTAGTTGGAATTAGTTTTTTCCATTTACCACCCCTCTAGGCTTGGTCAAAACCGCCCTTAGGGTTGGGTGAGGGTCGCCGCCAGGCCTCTGCAACATCCAAAACTACCCCTATAGTCCTAGGTTACGTAGCGGCAGAGTTAGGTTAAAATAAATTTTTTTTCGAAAAGCTACCCCCCACCCCTCTAGACGTGGTCGAAACCACCCCCGGGTCTGGGGTCGGGGCCGTGATGACCTCCTGCGTCATCCAAAACTACCCCTATTGTCCTAGGTTACGTAGCGGCCGATTTTTTTTTTTTTTTCGAAAAACTACCCCCTACCCCCCTGAACGTGGTCGAAACCACCCCTTGGTCTGGGGTCACGGCCGGGGTGACCTTGAGCATCATCCAAAACTACCCCTATAGTCCTAGGTTACGTAGCGGCCGAGTTTAGGGGTGGCTGTCCTATTCTATGGGTAGATCTACTTTTGACATTAAGAAATTAGAGTCGCTTGTAAATTTAATAAAGTCAATAAGGGGTATAGATTAAACCTAAAAATGGTCATCGAGTAGAGAGGTGTCACCTGCTACGAAGATAATTTAATATTGCAAAACATACCCTTAGAAAGAAGTGGTTATAAAAGAAAACATTCCTTATATAAAAATAATTATTGTAAAAAAATTAAAGGCTTTTGTGAGATGAGTCTCTCAATCAACAAACTTTCACAATAATGGAAGATAACAAAATGTTTTTCGTGTAAAAGATGGATGCTAAATTTTGGAATAATTTATTTTGTTGTTAAATAAAAGCTATTGACTTGCGAGTCAGTTACAATTATTAATTTAAATAGGTAACGTTTCAATATCGGATAAGTTATCATCTTCATGCTTTGATCCTCCTGCACTTTGTTAAAAAAAATATATAGTGCTATGACATAACCTTAGTATATTTATGAAAATAGCACATATACGCATTCATAATAATTTATTATATTTTCTGTACAATGCTAGCAGCCAAACACAGACATTAAATTTCTTATTCTAGTCTCACAACAATTGTCTGTAAATGGTAAAGTGATATAATAATCTAATGTATCAACTTTAGAAACATGCAGATGTAAAATTTATTGCCACATGCGAAAGCAATAAGGGAACATTATATTGTAACTCATGCAAGCCTCAGAAAGGCGGGGTCGAGATGTAAATGGGTTTTATGGGCACAAAAACTTATATTCACGACGGAATAAATATGTACTAAAATACTTCGCTTATTTAGCAAGTAAAGGGATATAAATATAGGTTGGATTCCCTCCGGTTTGCCTACAACCACAGGTCTGATATTAGAGAATGAGCGGCTCATGTTTACAGGCCCATATTTTTCATTAAACCTACTACCTACCGGGTTTATAGGGATACGTTACTCCCCTTCCGAGGAGGAAGATCATCGATGACTAGGTGGAAAATAAGGTAGGTTTTAATCCCTGCTATTAGATATAGGGAGATATTTTGTCATTTTCTCGTCAGAAGTATTCACTTGCCGTAACATCAACTTTACTGGGGTCATTGTGATGTTCATAAATGCGTACACAGCATAATTACTATGTCTGGTGTCACTCAACGTAGTTTGTTTATTAACCACATGTTTAGTATTTCGTTTGATTTACTCGTAAATATTTTTAAAAAAATCTCATATAATAGAGTCTTTGTCAGATTATGTTTATTACGAACTTCAATTTCATTATTTACGGGTTTTTCCAGTTTCTTTTAATTCAAACATGAAAAAGACCTCTGCATGGCTTGCTCCTATCATTATTTTCGTCATTGTTTTTGGCATATTAGTATTTGTATCACTGCCAAAAATATTTGTGACTTTCGAACTATGAAGCCCTCCTGTCAGTAATGTAGGTGCCCTAGCAGCCTTGCCACCTAATGTTCTCCAGCTTAAGGCGCAAGCCATAATCACCCGTCATTAGAATAAATTGTAACGAGGCAACTATCAGAAGAACGACTTATAGAAGGCAAACCGTAGAGTACCATCCTATATATTCCAGCCTAGTTCTTACCAAGGGATGGAAATTTCGAAGAGTGTTACGTTATTATAGACTTAGATGTGCGACAACATACTTACTGCAAAAGTAGATGCACATATCAGCAAACTTTATAATACTCAGCGTGGTGGATGGTAAACACATTCTTTTCCATTGAAAATCCTGTAGGGGGATAAACTTTTAACACACATATTATGAATTGTGTTACACTACACGAAGCAACATATTGTTCCATTGCATAAATTGGAAAGTGTACCGAAAGTATTTCCAAATACAACATGCATCCACAAAAAGGCAATTTGAATTTGAAATCAACGTTGTTACCAAAACACCTACGTTGTATTTAATATTGTTTTGAATATTCCTATCTTAAAGTCAATTAATTTTAGAAGAGACTGTATCAAACGTCTGCTCCAAATTATACGCCAAGCTGATAGAAAGCAAATACTATCACTTTTGCTTGGAATCCTCCACCTTCCAATTTCCAAACTAATGATGAAATTACCAACTGATTTACATTTCACAGCTTCTAGCGAGGTTACGCGAAGCAGAGAAATTGAAGGTACTTCATTTAGGTAGAAAACAGTATTACTTACTGAAAGCAAAAGGGGTTAGGAGGACAGTAAAAACTGGTTAATTTCTACTATCCATAAATTTAGCTCTCTCTCTTTTTTACAAACACACACACACACACACACACAAACACACACATACACACACATACACACACACACGAACATACAAACAAACACACACACACACACACACACACGAACATACAAACAAACACACACACACACACACACACACACACACACACACACACACACACACACACACACACACACACACACACACACACACACACACACACACACACACACACACACACACACATACACACACAAATACACAAACACACACACACACACACACACACACACACACACACACACACACACACACTCACACACACACATACGACACATATGTTTCATAAGTTTCAGAAATTCTGAGATCTAAAGTAATATTGTTAATTGTATTGATGACTATGTAGACCCTTATAAGATATTTTGAACGTCCTCAATTTTGAGAGGCCAAAAGTATATAAATAGCCACTATTAAGCACAGATGAGAAGGTAACACTAGGATGTGCATTGCATACATAGAATTTAATTTATTGGAGTAAATAATATGCTTTAGGATAGTGTTAAGATCCACCAAATCAGTTGACAGTTAATGTAGAAGTCATGACGGAATTTACATTGTATGGTAGTACCTTGTAAGAAACAATTAACGGCATACCTGCGATTCTACGCCATAGTGAAACGATTGTGATTTTGTGTTTGGAAATTTCAGAAAATTTTCATCAGCATTATGAAATATCACTTCATTTTTGGAAAAAACCAGTTATAACTAATCTTGTCACTTTTTCTTAAGGTTGATACAGTAATAAAAATATCAACTGATAATAGCAGAGTCAAAGTTTATATCACCTCATAGTATTTCTTAGTCATAATGGAAAAAACTATCAATCATAATTAATCGTCTCAATGAGTCTTAACCTTATCCTGAATGACGGCTTTTAACAAAAAATTAGAGTTTATTTCTAACCAAATGTCTCTTTTACACTTTGAGTAAATACAATTAATCTTTGAGTAAACCTTCACTCAGTTCGATTATGACTTTTCATTTTCCATGAGTAATGTAACTGTAAAAACAAAAACAAATTTAAGAGTAATCCAAAATAAACCGTAGTCGCTTAAGTTATCTAGAACAATTTAGTTGTTCATTAATGTTCTGAAAACGTTTTATTATTAAATCAAACATGTTATTAATAATTACTCAATAATTACGTTATCACAATAATAGCATTTAGGCCTAAAAGATTATTCATATTGAAAAATTTAAAATGAGAAAGCGATTTAAATTAAAACAAAACAATAAATTAATTACACATGTTTCCTTATAGAACCATTCATCAAAATGTTGTTGCAATAAATAGGTTCAATAAATTAATTGACTAATTAATACATATAACACAATAAAATCAAATCTTGTAATGTAAAGAATCTGACGTTTGGTATAAATAGATAAATCTGATTATAAAAGGAATAAATTAAATAAACAATAGGTAATATAGTCTTGTGCAATTTATTAAAGCCGAACTAATATAAAAATCAACTTCTAAAAACAACAGTGTCTGTTATGTCGATAAAGTTGTCTTGGGAGCTACGTTCTTCCATCTGGAAGAAAAATAAAAGCTATACTATAGGTCTTCAAAATATTAAACAGTAAAACATTTAACGAAATGCACTTAATAAAGATTCTAATGTTTGTTTCATGCACGAAGATTAAAATTTGTATCTGACCCATCAATTGGGTCATGATTGTTTATTGTTACATGAACTAATAATTTTTTCACCTTATCCATTTGTCTGCCTCTGATAAACACAGATAACCTCTTCAGTCAAACTACATCCCGCCGCCCCTATAATTTTAGACAAGGTTCGCTACGCAACCCGACACAGAAGTTTCTTCTATAATTTTTGGCCGTTTTTACTGCAACTTGAGACCTAGCACAATCGTCTCTATGATCCTGGAAACCTCTATAGTAAAATTTTCATCAAATTCTTTAAAGTCGTTTTCCGCGTAAACATTGCGGCCGAATAGGGGATCACTAGCAGCACTGCTACTGAACTGAGTAAACATTGCAGCCGAGGAGGGGAACACTAGCACCACTACTATCGAACTGAGTAAACATTGCGGCCGAGGAGGGGAACACTAGCAGCACTGCTACCGAACTGAGTAAACGTTGCGGCCGAGGAGGGGAACACTAGCAGCAATACTACCGAACTGAGAAAACATTGCGGCCGAGGAGGGGAACACTAGCAGCACTGCTACCAAACTGAGTAAACATTGCGATCGAGGAGGAGAACACTAGCAGCACTGATACCGAACTGAGACAACATTGCGGCCGAGGAGGGGAACACTAGCAGCACTGCTACCGAACTGAGAAAACATTGCGGCCGAGGAGGGGAACACTAGCAGCACTGCTACCGAACTGAGTAAACGTTGCGGCCGAGGAGGGGAACACTAGCAGCACTACTACCGAACTGAGAAAACATTGCGGCCGAGGAGGGGAACACTAGCAGCACTGCTACCAAACTGAGTAAACATTGCGATCGAGGAGGAGAACACTAGCAGCACTGATACCGAACTGAGACAACATTGCAACCGAGGAACATTGCAGCTGAGGAGGAGAACATTAGCAGCACTGCTACCGAACTGACTAAACGTTGCGGCCAAGGAGGGGAACACTAGCAGCACTGCTACCGAACTGAGTAAACATTGCAGCCGAGGAGGGGAACACTAAGAGCACTGCTACCGAACTGGATAAACGTTGCGGCCGAGGAGGGGAACACTAGCACCACTACTACCGAACCGAGGAACATTGCAACCGAGGAGGAGAACATTAGCAGCACTACTACCGAACTGACTAAACGTTGCGGCCGAGGTAGGGAACACTAGCAGCACTGCTACCGAACTGAG
Source organism: Prosapia bicincta (assembly GCA_036971475.1). NCBI lineage: Eukaryota > Metazoa > Arthropoda > Insecta > Hemiptera > Cercopidae > Prosapia > Prosapia bicincta. The sequence goes on along the minus strand of JBAIZL010000004.1, from coordinate 100,724,096 downwards.
TAAACATTACAGCCGAGGAGAGGAACACTAGCAGCACTGCTACCAAACTGAGTAAACATTGCAGCCGAGGAGAGGAACACTAGCAGCACTGCTACCGAACTGAGAAAACATTGCGGCCGAGGAGGGGAACACTAGCAGCACTGCTACTGAACTGAGTAAACATTGCGACCGAGGAGGAGAACACTAGCAGCACTACTACCGAACTGAGAAAACATTGCGGCCGAGGAGGGGAACACTAGCAGCACTGCTACCAAACTGAGTAAACATTGCGACCGAGGAGGGGAACACTAGGAGCACTGCTACTGAACTGAGTAAACGTTGCGGCCGAGGAGGGGAACACTAGCAGCACTACTACCGAACTGAGAAAACATTGCGGCCGAGGAGGGGAACACTAGCAGCACTGCTACCAAACTGAGTAAACATTGCGACCGAGGAGGAGAACACTAGCAGCACTGCTACCGAACTGAGACAACATTGCAACCGAGGAACATTGCAGCCGAGGAGGAGAACATTAGCAGCACTACTACCGAACTGACTAAACGTTGCGGCCGAGGAAGGGAACACTAGCAGCACTGCTACCGAACTGAGTAAACATTACAGCCGAGGAGAGGAACACTAGCAGCACTGCTACCGAACTGAGTAAACATTGCAGCCGAGGAGAGGAACTCTAGCAGCACTGCTACCGAACTGAGTAAACATTACAGCCGAGGAGAGGAACACTAGCAGCACTGCTACCGAACTGAGTAATCATTACAGCCGAGGAGAGGAACACTAGCAGCACTGCTACCGAACTGAGTAAACATTGCAGCCGAGGAGGGGAACACTAGCAGCACTACTACCGAACTGAGTAAACATTGCAGCCGGGGAGGGGAACACTAGCAGCACTATTAACCGAACTGAGTAAACGTTGCAACCGAGGAGGGGAACACTAGCAGCACTGCTACCGAACTGATTAAACGTTGCGGCCGAGGAGGGGAATACTAGCAGCACTGCTTCCGAACTGAGTAAACATTGCGACCGAAGAGGGGAATACTAGCAACACTGCTACCGAACTGAGTAAACGTTGCACGCGGAAAATACGCGAATTTGTGCACTATTCTCTCTCCGGCCATAACGTTTCTCGGTCGGATGGTAGACCTACATCTAACGCGAGCTGCTTTCAGTGATATGCCGCTACTCCGGCATATATATATATATATATATATATATATATATATATATATATATATATATATATTTATTTATTTATTAAAAACACCATTGGTTATTTAAATACAAGAATATTTAATAATTTATATTGGATATAAATTAATAAATATTCTTGTATTTGAATAACCTATGTTGTTTTAAATTATTAAACAAGAAAACGTATTATATATATATATATATATATATATATATATATATATTTGTAATGTTCCACCTCGGCAATGAGTTATAAGATTATCATCACCGAAATCCGACTCGTTCACCTTATTGTAATATTATTTTTTAAGCTGAATATATATATATATATATATATATATATATATATATATATATATACATTTATTTATACTTTTAGGATAATAATTGACATAGTATTTACTTCATTCATAAGGTGCAATATTATTGTAGCGCAAGCCCTTGCTGCTGCATAGATCACAACGAGAGCTGTTCTTGGGCATGCGCACTGTTCCCCTCAGCCAGCTTAGTGAATATTCGTAGGCAACAAAATACAGCCCTGCAACTAATTCTTAATGAAATCTTGAAGGCAGAACCATCTGCAGGACTTTGAAGTTTCTGTATGTTGTATATCACGTTAAGTGTTTTTTGTGTTGTAGTTTAACTTTTAATTACAAAATTGTAAAGAGTTAGCTAAAAAAATCGTACAGCCTAAATTAAATAATTTAATTGTCTTTCAGATTGACAATCTTCTCACAATCACATGATTGGTTATATTTTATAGAATTTTAAAATATAAATTAATTTGTATTGATTTTTTTTAACATTTAGCACTATTTTGATACATATCTGTAACGTATTTGGGCATATACTACTCTTTGTCTTCTTATAAAAGGTTACTGAATAGGCTTCCTACTCAAGATCTCTTCATGTATGAGTCTCTCTTGTCCTGTTTAAAACTCATCATGAGAAACAGAGCGGGGATAAAGAACTTTTCTGTACGTTTATATTTCCAGTTTACAGCACAGTATAGTAGGCCTGGGTTAGGTTTGGTTTATTACTGCTTTAATAAAAATTACAAGAAGATAGCTCATAACTAATCTTAGTTTACAGCATATGCTTAGCGCATTCATTTATAATTTTAATAATCGCTGATCGATAGTTAAAAGTTTTGTAAAAAGGCAGTGGCAATTAATATTAATTCATACACTATTATTATCAATAAATCACAAGAGAATTTTAAACACCTGAACTCTCTTCTGCATATAATCTAGTCAAGAATGGAGTATTACTAATATTGTCATTTAAACTAACAATTGTAAAATCTTCAACAATTTGAAAAGACTTGCTGATAAAGAGCTACCACTGGCTAATACAGTTTTTTGGAATTAATGTTTGGTATAACATATTTAAAAACAGATTTAGAATAAACAAAACTTTAATAGAGATATCCCGATTGTTATTTTTTCTATTTTAAAAAAATATCATTTAAAAGTAAATTACTCCTTGTTTTGAGTTGTTGTTATAAAGAAAGAGATTTGAATTACAATTTTGTATAAAACCAAAACTCTTTATATTTTTAGTTTTATGAAACAAATTAGTTTACAATCAACCTATTAATGAATATGAAATTAAAAAATTTTTAGCTATTTTAACTAAGAACATCATAAATATATATTATAGCAGCGTAACCGACAGACTTTGTCCTGTTCAAACGTTGTAAATCTAAAAGTTGTTTATATTTTCAAATAAAATGTAAACTGTTTGGACCGTTTTGATAAACAAATATTGTAAAAGAAATTATTCTTAAAATAATTTACCTCACCACATGTACAGTAAACCCACCACGCGTACATAGGGTCAATCACAACTGGTACAATGAATTGCGTGTAAGTGTATCTCTATGTTTTAGCCCCAATGTATCAAGTATCAGCGTACAAATGTCTTAAGTAATTGCGAGAACGAAAAAATTCAAATTATTTTCATGAAAGGCATATTTTAATAATCTACAAAGAATAAATATAATTATCTATATCTATATGAATGTATATATATATATATATATATATATATATATATATATATATATATATATATATATATATATATATATATATATATATATTAAATATTGTGATTGTTTTCTTGTAATATAGTTAATAAATTAAAAATATTACAAAAACAAGAATACTTTTAATGAGTATATTTATTCAAAGCTTTTTGCCGATAAAATAGTACGAGCATTTCAGGAAAATAATTATCTAATAAAATATGTTTACAAAATTAAATCATATGTGCTACAAACGACCATATCGTCGTTTGGTAGGTAAAGATATGGTCGTTTGTAGCACATATGATTTAATTTTGTAAACATATTTTATTAGATAATTATTTTCCTGAAGATGCTGGTACTATTTTATCGGCAAAAAGCTTTGAATAAATATATTCATTAAAAGTATTCTTGTTTTTGAAATATTTTTAATTTATTAACTATATTACACGAAAACAATCACAATATTTAATATATATATTGAATTCCAACCGGCCTTGAAATTCAATTATAATTCTTGTATTTGTATTTAGACTTTTGTTCTTTATATATATATATATATATATATATATATATATATATATATATATATATATATATATAAAGACAATTTTTAAAACATAAAGAATATTTGTGTACATTAATTCTCTTACTTGGACATTCCAATTGCTTATATATCTGAAATGTTGCTGAAATTGCCCCGTACGTGATTTATACAAACCGATGAAGGGGAATCGCAACTTCGTATCTCGGAGTCGGAAATTTCAAATATTTTACATATATTATTTTTAGCACAATACATTATTTTGTAATATTGGACATTAAGTTTCCGTCCATCTTACTATCAGTATAAACAGTTTTTATTAGATTATCAAAAAACTCAAATAAAAGTACAGGTAAATAGATAAATATAAACTCTGATATTAGTTCATTAAATTAGTAAATGAGACGCAAATAATAAATGGGGCGTTATGAAATACTATAACTTTATATAATTCAGTGTTAAAAGAAAGAAGATAAAAAAGGAAAATATAAATATAATTGCAAGTACCTTAAGATACAAAGGTAGTACTTGTGTGTGGGATGAAAAGCGCTAGAAACAGGCTTAACGAAGATATATTAGCATATAGAGCAAATCGAAGCATCCAATAGAATCCAATTTATAACAATAAAAAAAAAGAAAAAAGAAAAATTCTGTACACACATTGAACAGTAGATTTTCAGAATGGATAACTGGATCATTTTAAACGGTAATTATTGTTAAAGATTGAAAACATTGAAAAAAAATAGAAATACAGACGTGTGCAGCAAAATATAGTTCGTTCGGGCGAGGAAATAAATTAAAAACGTCAAGATTTCTGGGAGTGGAAAGTTGCTGCTAAATTATTAATAATAAAAAAGGATTTCTTTGTTTTATTAGTTAAATTATTTATGAACCTTGCAACTCTTATACACACTTTGAAGAATATTTACTGTAGAGTGTTTTATTCTGTGTTTTATATTCTATAGAATGTAATATGTAGGGGTAATAATTTCACTACTACATAATTATCTGAATATATGATTATGGAGAAATATTTATTTAAATAATTTTATATTACATAAAAACCCCCTAGACCTCATGTCTATTAATACTCCAGGCTCATATGGACATTCGGTCACCATCCCTACTCTTAATTCATTTAGATTTAAAGTGATATCAATATATTCGGTTTTATATTTTATATAAATCGTTCAAATAAATAAAGTTTCATTAAAATCTCAAACGTGACATTTTAGAAGACAGTTTATTTCTCTCTATTTGTATAGAGTGGACTGGTGTTTGCTTGCGTGACCAATAGGCAGAGCCGGAATTGAAAAATAATTATTCGTTCGATTGGTATAATAACACTCATTGGTCAGTGAATACTTTGTTTATAGATAAAGATAACATCTTTCCTGCTAAAGAAGAAAATATTTCAATTAATATTATCAGATGGAGCACAGAAGTAATATCTCGTCAAACTGTTTTCGCCAATTTCAAGTAAAATAAAAACAAACATTTACAAGCTGTAGGCCTAATGCTCTTTTTATAATACACTCATTTAGTACAATTTAAACAGGCCTCCTAATCTGCTAGCAGAAGTATAAACGTTTTAGGTTTATATTTATAACAAATAAATTTAGATTTTGATAAACTATTTCCGAAATACTAGGGGAATTATTACTGTGATATATTCTTATATTTTTATTAAAAACCTATTTATAAATAAATGAGGTGATTTATTACTCTTAAAAACTCTGCAATTGACAGTGTATACTAGCAGAGTATATCATTTTTCAAATGTCATTATTATATTTAACTTAGGGTTAACATTTATGTTAATCTACACTATTATTTAAAAATCTAAGGATGTGTTAATGTGTGTGTGTGTGTGTGTTACTCAATCACGTAAAAACTACTGAACCAATTAGCCTGAAATTTTACATGGACATTCTTATGGTTCCTGGTTAACAAATGGATCTATTTTTATTTTGAAATTTCATCAGGGCACCGCCCAACCGGCCTTGAAAACTCCCTTAACACATAATTATCTATACTCCATTACATACTTGGGTTAATCAGCTGGCAGTAAATGTGTTTTTAATCACCTGTAAAAGTCCCTTTCAAATAAAATTAAACAGGTGATAGTAAATATTTGTTGTTATTAATCTTTTAAAGGTAGTTATACTTTAAAAATGTCATGTTACAACCAGAAGAGTTTCCTTCTCTCGGTTGTTCAAGTCAATAAACGGTAGTTTTTGTAGTTTGATATATTTATTGAGATTTAATTTCAGAAATTCAAATTCAACCCAAATACAAATAAAAATTACATCAAAAATTTACGTCAACCCCGCACGAAGGACGGGCACTCTGCTAGTAGTGTATAGTCCTTAAATAAATCAAATAAATGTAACGAAGACAACGGTTTCAATTTATGTTACATCAATGATATGTATTGAAATATATTACTCGTATATGTAAATTGTGAGTTGTTATAATGAAATTATCGACTATCTTTATATGAGTTAAAGAACATTTTAAGAAATAAAAACTGAATACAAATGGAAGAACAAATCCTTTGTATTTATGACAAAAGAAGATATTCAAATATTTTATGAATATTTTAGTTATAGTTTTTTTTACACTAAAGGAATAATTAGATATAAAATTGTAGATTATAGTCGATAATTTAATAGACAACTCTCAGCTTAGCAAGGCGTCTATAATGATTACGATAAACACATAGACAACAAAACTAATTGCGCAGAGAATGAATGTGATTTCTGGAAATGAAGACTATGAGAGTTGGAAAACTACTAAAAGTTCAACATCCTGACATTATTTCCAAGCCTTATTACCAAACTCTTATTAAATCTACAACAAATGGAAAGTACTTACAAAACAAAAGCTGCTGAAAGAATATTAAAAGGCAATGCTGTTAGCTCTTCCGGTACCGTCCTCCTATCTGAAGTACAAAGTCTCTAAAGAGTTATTTCTGTGTAAAGATGAAAAGCAATGTTTTTGTATATTTAGTAGAAATACGTTTTTTACCCATTTAACTATATTTTTACTAATTTTAGCAGAAAGTGAACATTTTTCAGTAGGTGTAAGTGAAATAGTCATACACGAGCTCACGAGTTATAAAAAGTAATAAATTTATTGAAAAACATAATTTGTTGATAGAAAATAATTTTACTTACGTTTAGTTTAAAATGGCTAACCTAAAGATTGTATTTTTCACCTTGATTATATACACGTCTTTTGAAACTTTAACTAGAAGACATTTTAGATTTGTGCTCTCTAGTTAAACACTTGTAACACATTGTACTATATTTGATTAAATGACAAGACGCTGTCAGTAGCATTAACTAATGTAACTTGACAAGTTTAAATAGTTTTTTAACGTATGGTTAATGACACCTCAAAAAATACAAGTAATATAAACAAAAGTATGTTAATTCATACTGAGTTCAACAAAGAAAAAAATATAGATTTGAGTGACTTTTTATTGAATAATTACAATTAATACAAATAAATATATGACAGCATCACAATATTAGGTGGTAAAATAGAAAGCAAATTTCCTTGGAATTTTCCATTTCTCTATCTAAACAGTATATATGGTGTTGGACTATTATTTTTTTTCTTACTATTTATTCACTTTATTTATTTATGAAGCTGATGGCGGTTTTTAATTTATCATTTTATCCATCTCATTTAATGTTTCATTATTTTAAGCCACCTTTCTTTTATAATTTCATATACATCCGTAAGTATTACGTGTTAGGTTTTTAGCCATGGGGAAATTGGTTCATTTCCATAGTGTTGGATATCAAAGAGGAAGTGATTCAGTTCAAATCCGACCAAAAAATTAAGTTTTGTAAATTTAATTATTGAATAAATATTTTTTTAAAACTGTGTTAACATTATTTTCCAGCCACTACAAGTTTCGACAAATGTGTTTGAACTTAATTGTATGAATAAAAAGTATTTTATCAACGGTTGCAAATTTGTACAAGACACGTATAAATACACACACACACACACACACACACACACACACACACACACACACACACACACACACACACACACACACACACATATATATATATATATATATATATATATATATATATATTTAACTATAGTGTGAGCTAGAAGGAATTGATTAAAATGGACTATAAAATCAAATATTAATCACAGTTAAACGTGAATAAGTATTTTTTTAAACTCATAATTTTCACATCATGATGATCACGTAATACAAAACATAATAAAACGTAAACGACAACTTTCTCTCATATAACTTTGATATTTCCCACTTTACTTCACATATTATGCCTGAGATAACTTTAACATAAATGGAAAACAGATTTCATCTCTCGCTTACACTTTTTCTTATACTTCCTCTTTTCTTATAAAGAAAGTTTCTGAAGAGATTATGGATCGTATATAAGAGATAACACTGAATGCCTATTGTCGGGAATACATTTTGAACACTCTGAAAAAACTTTAAATCCTTTTTCATAAGTTGAAGTTTTTTCTTCGACACTTTATTTCCGAAATCATGTTTGAACAATATGTTTTACCAAATTAGTGCACATTATGCATAATGAGTAGAGAATTTAGGTGCAACTTATAATAGTCTTTATCCTTTGCTTTCAGATAAAATGCATAATTTATGCTGTCTAATGAATTTATGATCAATTTACAATATGTTTTCTGCCTATTTCGACTAAAGAATTTATCTACCAGTTCCATTCTTTTAATGCCTTTCTTGTCAGAGCAATGCACATAATTTATGTTGACTAATGTAACTATAAGTAATTTACAATAGGTTTTCTAATTTTGTTCTCATAAACGAATCAAATCACAATAGTTATATGATTAAATAATTCAGATTACGGTTCTAAATAAAACTCTATTAAGAAACTTTAATTTTGCTGTTAGGTTTTCTGTAACGGCTATGAGTTGTTTTAATTCTCAAATATATTATTCAGATTTGTTATAAATTGAAAAATTGTATTAATTTTAGAAATTAGAGTTAGAAAAAGTGTAGTTCAATTCTTTAAATTGGCACTTAAAAATTTAGTTCTTAAAAAGTATCAGATAGTTTCTGTTCAATACTTTCTGTTCAATAATAGTTTTCTGTTCAGTACACTACATATTCAATATATTATTTATAATCAATATATATATATATATATATATATATATATATATATATATATATAAATATAAAATACGTTTTCTTGTTTAATAATTTAAAACAAATTAGGTTATTCAAATACAAGAATATTTATTATTTTATATCCAAAGCTTTTCGTTGGCAAACAGTACCAACATCATCAGGAATGAAAATTATAATAAATATTCTTGTATTTGAATAACTTATGTTGTTTTAAGATATATATATATATATATATATATATATATATATCGCAATATGTATTCTTGTGTATTAATAAAGGACTAAGTCAAAATACAAATACAAGAATTATAATTATATTTACAATTCAAAGCTTTTCGTTGGCTAACAGTACAAACATCATCAGCAATATTCCTGATGATGTTTGTACTGTTAGCCAACGAAAAGCTTGAATTGTAAATTCAATTATAATTCTTGTATTTGTATTTTGACTTAGTTCATTATATATATATATATATATATATATATATATATATATATATATATATATATGTATGTGTATATAAATATATATATATATATATATATATATATATATATATATGTATATATATATATGTATATATATACATACATATATATATATATATATTTATATATATACGTATATATACATATATATATATATATATATATATATATATATATATATATATATATATATATATATATAAGTTATATAAACATTTTATGTGAACATTTCATAATTAAATGCGTGCTAGGAAGATTCCTGCTTACGCAGCTTTAGTATTATATAGGTGTGAGAACAGAGCCCCGGCAGTGTGTAAGTCGCCTCTGTATCGCACAGACGTTTTCCACTCCGATTGAGTGCATATCAATTGTATTGTTTTATTAAGTAAACATTTATGTAACAGTTTTCTAAATTAATTGTTTATTAAATTCAAAGGTTTGTAAAAATAAAAATCATTTTTAAAAACCTTTCTTGCTTAATATAAAACGTAACTGGCGCAGTCGGTAGGACACCTCAAGGAAGTTAGTGAATATAACGTCCGTCGGTTTTAACCGTTAATTGAGGAAACTTTAAGTAGAGTGAATATCTACAACCACTTAATAGAGCGAATATCTATTAAGAGCACGAGGGAATATCGTGTAGGTGAAAAGTGAAAAGTGAAAATTGTTCAAATGAGCAAAGTATTTTGGATCAACTTGTAAGTAGATCTTAAGATATAGAATTAAGAAAAAGTAGAGTAAATACTTTTTAATTTTATATAATTGATTTTTAATTTTATTATTTTAAAGAAAATAATATTTTAAAATGGCAACGCCAACATTAAAAAAGGAGTATCTTGACATGATACCCGAGTATAGTGGAGAGCCCACTATGCTCCACAGATTTATCTCAATATGTGATAAGATAGTAAATAAGTTTTATGTAAACGAAAATCCAGAGGATTTTCAAAATGAGTATCTGTTCTCCTCTATTCTTTCTAAATTAAAAGGCCAAGCGCTGGAAATGGTTGTAAACTCAAATTCATATAATTGGTATGAGGTTAAAAAAGTATTATTAACCAGCTATTCAGACAAAAGAGATTGTTTTACCTTAAATTTAGAAATGGCTGAATTAAAACAAGAGAATAACGAATCACCTTTTAAATTTTATGAAAGAATTCAAAAACTATTAAATTTACAGATTTCATTTTTTGTTAATAAAGAGCCACAAAGACAATTGGCCAAAGATGTTTTAATAGAATATGTACAGAAATTAGGGTTAAGAGTTCTCCTTAGAGGTTTACATGAACCTGTAGGATCGCTAATGCGAACCAAAAATCCAGATTCTCTTAGCGAAGCACTTAATATGCTTACTAACGATTTTCAATTTAAAAATAACAAATTATTTCAAAATGTTAAACAGAACATTCAACCTAGGGCCCCACAATACCCGCCTATTCGCAAACCCCTTCCTAACAAGCAAACCTTCCAAAATTATAGGCCCAACTACCAAAATAATCCTAACCAATTTACTAAACCTAACTCATACGTACAGCAAAATCAACAACCGAGACAGTCTAACAATTACACACCATTAAAAGTTCATCAAAAATTTGAACCAGAACCAATGAGCATTTCCACACGTCAAACAGGGAACACAATTAGACAAAATAGACTTTATCAGATGACAGGGAAACCAATAGAGGAGGAAAATTACGATCAAACTATGAATCGATTGACTGAACAAATGACTAACTCTTATCTGACCGAACAAACAGATTATGAACCGCAAGAGGACCCTGACAGCTACATAGACTTTGACGATTCCACTCAAGAGGACAATCATACCCAAAATCATTTTTTAGGACTAACCACAATAAAAAGACATTTTCCATAATGCATATAGAAGACGACACAAACGAACTACCGTACATCCACGATCCCAAGACCAATTTAAAGATGCTGATTGACACTGGAAGTACGAGATCATTTATTAAAAAATCAATAGCTTTCCAATTTTTCAAAAACACTCTTAAACAAGAGCCATTTGAAGTGAATACAGCTCATGGAGTATCAAAAGAAAAATACAGTTGTACGCTACCACTTTTAGGAAAAGAAACAACCAAATTCTATTTATTTGATTTCCATAAAGATTTTGACTTACTCCTTGGATTAGATCACATAAAAGAATTAAAAATTAATTTAAATTTTGTGAATGATAAATTAGTATTTCGCAATAAGCAAATGCCGATCAAATATTTTAACACAGAAGAACAAAATAATAATAATAATAATAATAATAATAATAATAATATAAGCGAATGTCAGGAACAGAAAGCAAAAAAGGGAACAAGTTATGTTATACAAGCCCGCGCTAGCCAAATGATTAAATTTAGAATACAAAATATTCAAGATGGAGAAGGACTCTTACCATACAAAAACTTAAATGGATTAGAAATTCCGCAGTGTACAGTCTCAGTACATAAGGGAGAAGCCTACTGCCCTATAATAAACAACACAGAAGTAAATGTAGAATTAACAGTAAATGAACCATTAGAATTAAAATCTTTAGAAGAATACAATATCCTTAGACCTGATGCAATGCAAACGAACGCTAATTTCAATTTATTAGACTATAAACAAAAAAATTCGAGAAGAAAAAATTTAGATTTATCAAAATTTAGAATGGAACATATGAACTCGGAAGAAAAATCCGCTATAACAAGTTTAATAAAAGATTATGCAGATTTATTCCATATTGAGGGAAACGATTTAACTTTTACCAACCAAATAAAACATGTTATTAGGACTACTGATGAAATTCCCGTATACTCCAGAAATTATAGATATCCAGAGATTTACAAGAACGAAATTAATAAACAAACTGAGGACATGCTTGAACAAGGAATTATTAGACCTTCAAATTCTCCATGGAACTCTCCTGTCTGGATTGTACCCAAAAAACAAGACGCTTCTGGCAAAAGAAAATTTCGATTAGTAATAGATTTTAGAGGATTAAACAAGAAAACAATTGACGATAAATTTCCCTTGCCAAACATTACTGACATATTAGATAAATTAGGACGATCTCAGTATTTTACGACTTTAGATTTAGCCTCAGGATTTCACCAAGTAGAAATGGATAAAAATAGCATAGAAAAAACAGCGTTTTCAACAGAAACAGGACACTACGAATTTTTAAGAATGCCATTTGGACTAAAGAATAGCCCCCCTACATTTCAAAGAATTATGAATAATATTCTGAGAGGCATCCAAAATGAAACATGTTTAGTTTATTTAGACGACATTATAATTTACTCCACTAGCCTCCAAGAACATATACAAAGACTTAAAGAAGTATTCGACAGATTACGCAAAGCCAACTTTAAAGTACAGCTGGATAAAACAGAATTTTTAAGAAAAGAAGTAACGTATCTAGGGCATGTTGTTACACCGGAAGGCGTAAAACCTAACCCAGCAAAGATTTTGGCAATCAAAAACTATCCAATACCCAAAACCACCAAACAAATTAAAGGATTTTTAGGACTATTAGGCTATTATCGAAAATTTATAAAAAGCTTCGCCAAGATAACAAAACCCTTTACTAACTGTTTAAAGAAAAATGCAAAAATAAATGTAGAAAATCCAGACTTTATAGAATGTTTTGAAACATGTAAAAATATATTGACTAATGAGCCCCTTCTACAATACCCAGATTTTGAAAAGGAGTTTACTCTAACGACAGACGCGAGTAATTTTGCACTAGGAGCAATTCTAAGCCAGGACAAAAATGGAAAGGACCTTCCTATAGCGTATGCCAGCAGAACTTTAAACGACAGCGAAACTAATTACTCCGCGATTGAAAAGGAATTACTAGCAATCGTATGGGCCACTAAACACTTCAGGCCTTATTTATTTGGAAGAAAATTTAAAATTTATACAGACCATAAACCTTTACAATGGTTATTTTCAGTTAAAGAACCAAATTCCAAGCTTTTAAGATGGAGATTAAAATTAGAAGAATATGATTATGACATAAGATACAAAAAAGGCAAATTAAACCAAAATGCCGATGCTTTGTCTAGAATACTATTGAACGTTACTGATAAAAGGTCAACAAACACCCAACACACTGTAGAACCAGACCTTGAATTATCTCCAGCGAACTTACTGAGTCGTTACTTCCCGGAATTGAATGAAGATAATGAGTCTATGGTCGTACAACTCGACGCAACAGATAATGCCAACTTAGAGTACGATCAAGAAAGTGACAGTCAAACCGTGCATTCCAACTTTGAAGGAAACACCCAAATTGAAATACCAATTTCCGACGAGCCTGTAAACTTTGGGAAAAATCAAGTATTTTTATCATTAGTAAAATATGAGCCGAAGAAAGTAAAAATGATAAAACTATTTGGAACTTCAAGAATCCGTTTAATAGTCGAAATATCAGAAAATAATTTTAAAGAGGACATAGTTAATTTTGTAAAATCATATTTGGTACCAAAAATAAAATATAATCTATATTTTGAAGACGATTTTTATGAGAGATTTGCATCATGCATAGCCAAAAATTTCAAACAAACTGAACTAAATTTAGTTAAGTGTAATAAAAAACTCTTAGACCTAACTTCGGAAGAAGATACCCTAGAAACAAACAAGTAATTATCATGTTAGCAAAACCAATCACCGAGGGATACAGGAAACATACGAACAAATTAAGCGAAGATATTATTGGCCTAATTTAAAATCACTAATCCAAAATTTCATAAATCAGTGTGACATATGTCAAAGAACCAAATATGACAGAATTCCCTTACAACTAGAAATGAACTTGACACCTACAGCTGCAAGGCCTTTCCAGATAATTCACATCGACACTATCTCTTTAGAGAAGAATGCGTTTATCAGCATTGTCGACAGTTTCACAAAGTATGCTCAAACTTATCGCTTGGGAAGCTCTCAAGCTACAGAGATTGCAGACAAGTTATTAGATTACTTTGCGCAGTTCTGCTTACCAACAGTTATTATCTCAGACAATGGAACGGAGTTTAATAACAGAATTGTGAAGGAGATATTAGAGCTGCATAAAATCAAAATTCATTTTATCAGTACACAAAACCCCCAATCAAACGTATTATGTGAAAGATTTCATTCCACCTTAATAGAACACATAAGGCTGTTAAATAATCAAATCGAATTTAAAAAAGACAGTATAATTAAGAAAGTCAAATATGCTATAATTGCCTATAACAATAGCATACATTCAGTCACAAAATTAACGCCGTGCGAAGTCTTATTTGGACACATAAATTCAAACAATTTATTAGATATAGATTTAGAAAAACAAATTGTAAATGACTACGTTTTAAACCATAAGGAAAAAACAAAAATACTTTACGAAAACATTAGGGATAGCAATCAAAGAATTAAAGAAAAAGTTTTAGAAAAAAGGAATGTAAACGAAGAACCACTTCCAGAAATACCATCTGAAGTTTATATAAAGTCAGTTCAGAAGCAAAGCAAAACGAAAAACAGATATAGCAAGGAAGAGATAGCTTCAATAAACAAGGAAAGAAAAACTGGTAAAATAAAGCCTAGACATCATAACACAAAAGACAAGATACATTTGTCGAAAATTAAAAGGCCTAAGAAGATAAAAAATGTAATTAATGCTCAAAATAATTTTCCAGGTCCCTCCTGTTCGTCATTGGCACAGCCACCGACTCAGCAGAGATCAGAGAAGTCAACAACAACCTCGGAATAATCCCAATAGACCTTGGGCCGGCCAAATTAGAATCTTCCTACCATACCTTTGTCCACTATTTTAATGTAAGAAACTTAGTAGCTCATCTAAATAACATTGATGCTTATTATTATGACGTATTGCAAAATTTTGAAACTAGTTGCTACAATTGTAACGGTAGCTTATTAAACAATGAATATGTAACCGATAACAGTAATAGAATAAGAGATATTGTTAATTATTTTAAATATGTTAATCACAGTAAAAATGTAATAGAAGAAAAATTAGAAATTATACTCTTAAGAGAGAATGGTAACAAAAGAACAAAAAGAGGTCTTATAGATGGACTAGGGTCCGTTATCAAATCTTTAACAGGCAATTTAGATGCATATGATGGTAAAAAATATGACAAAATAATTAAAGATATTGAAAATGAGCAAATTAAAATTAATTATCAAATTGAATCTCAATAATCCTTTAGTAATAATATTATGAAGGAATTAAATAAAACTTTTATTGTAATTGATGAAAATTTTGTAGAATTAAAAAATAAGTTAAGTATTGTGAATCGTAATGTAAATGACTTTGTTGAACTAGAAAAATTTAGAAGTATTCTAAACCAATTGAACATTTTATATGACATGATGTTACAGGTAATCACAGATTTAGAAAATTCTCTTACATTTTGTAAACTAGGTGTTGTTTACACCCTAGTGTTATTTCAACCCAAGAATTATATGAAGAATTAAACAAAATTTATAAATATTATAATGAGAGGTTACCTTTAGAACCTAAATTGGAAAATATATGGGAATTAGAGAACCTAATTAAAGTTAATTGTAAACTAAATTCTGAAAGGATTGTTTATTTTATAAATTTACCCATTGTAGAAAAAACTCAATTTAAATTGTATAAATTACACTCTATACCCACAAAATATGAAACAGATTATGTAACAATTATACGAAAAGTAATGTACATATTAGTGTCTAACTCTGTAATATTAGGTTTAGACAATGAATGTAACTGTAAAACCGATTCCATATACTTTTGCTCATTCGACATTCTAAAACACCATAAATTAGACTGTGAAGTGTCCATTATCAGGAACAACGATGCCAGCAACTGTGAATATACTGCATTGGAAGTTACAGACAACTTAATTAACTGGATCCCAGAAATCAACCTTTACCTAGCGACCTTCCCCAACAAGCAGACTCTGGAAATTACCAATCGCAAGGCAACTACCACCGTCACCCTTCAAGGCATATATTTGATAAAAACTAATAATGATTCAATCTTTTTCAACAACATGAAACTGAGCCATACATCAACAACTTCGGGAGGCCATCCTATTTTCATGGACACGTCCAAACTACAATTTTCAATGAGTAAAATGCCAGAATTCTCAGTAAACGTTAAACGCCTAGAGTTGGACAAAATAAACACAGAAACCATCTCGAGAATTGACCCAACTATGGAAATAACCCACCACATCATTATCTGGACTATTGCCCTTTACGGAGGCGTATTCAGCAGCCTTATATACTTCGCCCTCATCAGGAAGAAGAAGAAGACTTCAACCAACGCCGAAACTTCGCCAACCCCCGAAGTTCTCTTTAGGGATGGAGGAGTTATACAAACATTTTATGTGAACATTTCATAATTAAATGCGTGCTAGGAAGATTCCTGCTTACGCAGCTTTAGTATTATATAGGTGTGAGAACAGAGCCCCGGCAGTGTGTAAGTCGCCTCTGTATCGCACAGACGTTTTCCACTCCGATTGAGTGCATATCAATTGTATTGTTTTATTAAGTAAAAATTTATGCAACAGTTTTCTAAATTAATTGTTTATTAAATTCAAAGGTTTGTAAAAATAAAAATCATTTTTAAAAACCTTTCTTGCTTAATATAAAACGTAACTTATATATATATATAATTAATTGGAGAGTTATTTATTAAGAAATAAATAATATGCAATATAGACTACTTATAAATAATATTGAATAATAAATTTTAATTAGATAATATGAAATCAAAAAGTAACATGAAACAGGAGTAAACTGACAGTTGTATGGAATACTTATTATATTTTAACAAAAAAATAATACGATATATCCTAACATAGACAAATGTTTTATTCCTTGCTTTATTACAAGAAAATGTATTTGAAAGTATATGTAAAATAATTAACAAAATAACCTCCAAATAACCAAAGTGAAAACGAAAAAACTGTTAAAATTAACAGCCATTATAATCGACATTTTAGACTTTTTTAAACTTCCGGGACAATTCGTCATTTTTCGTAAATCTTTCAACTTAATGATAGATTTTTTCTATCCCAAAATGTTTCAGATGCGCCTAAAGATCTTTTCACTTTAAATATTTACACTACCTAATATGCTATCTGTTTACCTAGCTCAGGTAAGATTACTATATGTAATTATTGTGTAACTAAAGTGACACTTTCCAAATAATTGCTTCATTTTCGAAGCTGACTCTCTAACTCTGACTCTTTAACTCTGACACTCTGAGAAGCTGACATTTTAAAGCGCGTCAGCAAGTATGTTCAAGAATGCTCACTTAGTTACGCAATAATTACTTATAGTTTATTCATTGAATTAAACAATTAAAAATTAGTTAATTTGAAGAATTAAGAATTAGTTTAATTGATTACAACAACCAACTTTTGCAGGTAAAATTTTTATTACTTAATTTTCCTTCTCGTCTGGATTTACAACGAATCTTACTATAATTACTGCTTGTAGGGCTACAACTTAGAAATAAATGGCACATAATTCCAAAGGGACGTTTTTCTTGGTTGTAATATTTCTAAAATCAGAACATTTTCTCACAATGTTCAGTGAAACCAAATGTATCAACGTTTTTGGTTAAAACATGAAACTTAAAATCTTGAAGAAAATTCTAAAACCCTGATCAGAACTCATCCCTTAATTATCAAAGAATGCAATTTGCATGAATGTAATCTACATAGACTGGAGGTTATTAAAATGAAAGAGAGATATAAATTATCTTTTTTATAATTAAGATTTAATAGATGCAGGTTTTTATTTATTACTGAAATGTGTTTATCACATAATTAACATTATTTTGAGCCAGTTTATAATTTTATATGAATAATTCTTAATTCAAAACGAATGAGAAATCTGATTATTGTGTAGTATGGGCAGGGGGTTGCCAGAACACTAGACGTATGGTGTTCAAGAATTTATTCCAGCCTTCCCGGTCCAGCTACTTGCTTGTAGGTAGCCTAGTATGTCGAGAAACTTTCCTCTAACTCGCCATGAATGTTTCAAAAGTTAGTCGGCTGTTCTTTAACATTTACAGATTTACAAAAGTTTGGCGTTCAGATTCTACAGTAGAACATAATGTAGGTAGGTATAAAAAACGATTGAACCGAAAAAAACTGAAACGTTAGTGGCAAAATTTAGATGCAGTTTGCTACAAATGTTTTCATTACTAATTTTCCGGGATTGTTATTTAACGTCTCTAAGATAAACTAGGAAAGTTAAAGAGATTTCGAGGATGTGATCGATCGGAGCCAGCTTGAAAGATATATATGTTGTTAGAGGATTTAAAAATTATTAGTAATATATAACTTATAGTAATATAAACTTACCAACTTCCATTGATGTAAAACAAATAATGAGGAAATCAATATATTATATATAATATAATGTGAAGATACAGACTTTTCGTATCTTGTAATGCCTCTGTAACTAAAAACTCGCTGGCCAATAAATTATACAATGACAATCATGCACTTGAACACGCAAAACCACTTCACTTTAGGTAATCAGTGACTTCATTCACTTGCTAATACAGTTTAAAAACAATATATATTAAAGAGTAGATAATTTATCACGTTACATAATTGCTAGTACACACGAGTAAGCAAATAGGAAAAACTATTATAAACAAATATAATTCAAATTTCGAAGAGAAGTTGAAGAGAACGTTATGTATATGTGAATGAGTGCCCATGCGCATTGATGAGATTTAATCTGATGCAACACGCCCTTTCGGCAGAATACATACAGGGTATACTGGTAGGGGATCATCAGGTAATGAGCCACTTTAATTAGAAACACACGACTGGAACGGAACTGGCCAAACGCATTTTTTTTCGAAGTACAAAAACAATTTTAGGTGACGATAAATTACTATGTACTATAACGACATTAACGATTAATAAACAACATTTTTATAAGTTTATATATTATTACGTATTAGCAATAAAAAAAGGTCTTTATACAAAAACAACCATTTTTCCATTAACGTTTATCTGAAGAAAATACGAACAAAGGAACCTAAACAGACTTGATACATTTGAACCTATTTAATTGAATCTCTTTGAACTAACTTTTGAAGTTGTTCCTGAAAATTATAATAATATTATACATGATTTATATGATCAAAGGGAACACAAGTCAAATTCAACTATCATCATATTTCTTCTACATCGTTTTAATAAAATTATTCAACTAGATAAAAATATTCAGCAAATGTAACTTTTATATTTATGAAAGCTTTGAAAATTACATTCTTAAAAAAAACTTGTTCATTTTTCCTTTTTAAATATACGAGTAAAAAAGAGAAATAATATAAATTCAAAAAGAAATAAATAAAATAATAATGGATACTTATTAGATTTGAAAGAGTAACACTGAATTTCAAATATAGTGAATTTTCCACAGTGAGATTTCAATTATACCGCTGAATAGGAAAACATAAGTAGACATTTTACATTTAAAAAACTAATTCTTCTGAAGCTATTGTATTTAAATGTAAGAAGTACGTTTTTAATATAAATATCAAGTGTTTGTTGCACTTGAATGTCTGTTTCAAACGGAAGCTGATAAAACCAATAAAAGCAAAATTTGCATAGTGTCGTTGTAAAATTTTAAAAGTTAATTCCATTTTGGGCCCTAAATGCCGAAAATACACTATTTAAACGATTTTCATTCTGGGTTCAATTTAGTTTGGTATTCCATACAAATAAATTTGTATTTGTTAATAGCATTGTGCAATGCAATTTTGTTTAACCTTCCATCACACGCGCCAACTACTCGGACATAAACACACGCGCGGGGTATTTTCCACCCCATTTCTTATCTTAAAAAAAAGGTAATTATCACTACATTTTCATCTTTATAAAATTGTGTGTGTGAATGTTGTTGTTTATAAAACGTTTTATAGTATTTTTATGGGTTTATCACTTGTAGATTTTTTTTGTAGTAATATAGTCTAAATGCACTTAAATTGACTTTATAAATTGTAACTTTTTTTTCAAATTAAAATTAAACATTTATTCATACATTTTAGTAAGTTGTAATGGCTAGATTCTTTAGAGGACTTTTCAAAAAGTTAGACAGCATAAATACAACAATATGTTTATTTGAAAAAAAAATATGTAAATTCAGCTTGAAAATCGTCAAAATTTGCCACACTCAAAATTTAAAATTATTCGTCATAATGAAAAATAATTCTTATTACTATGCAATTTACTTCATATTTAGACAAGTAAACATTAGTAAATAACTTTTTACATTGGAATAAAATATTTCAAAAAATATACACATTTTATTAGGTGAACAAAAATTAGCTAAATTCATAACTGTGTACAGAAGTATTGGTTTAGAAGTAAACATTAGTTCAGTCCAAATTAGAAAGTCTAAAAAATTTAAAAAGTAAAGATTTTTTTAAATTAATATTTTCAAAATGTATTTTTTATTCAGGTGCACATTCTTCACAGTATATAAAGGAATGTCCCTACAAAGTAATTTGTTGCAGTTGCAGCATAAAGTGGTTGTCTTCCGGTCTTTTTGCAGCGGGCAAACTTCGCATCGTCCAGAACTTCTTTTATTTTTATTTCTTGAGTTTCTTCAACACCACTTATGTGCTTCACACCTGCTTTTATATGCAAAGGTAGTTCTGGCAGTAAGGCTCTTGATGCAATATGGGGTTTTGAAAGTTCTTGACCCAGAATTTTAATTTTTTTTTTTATGACAAAAAGACAAAATTACAACAAAAAAGATAAATAAATATGTTAAACACCAATAAAAGACTCACACTAAAAAATTATTCTAATTAAAAAACAATAACTTAAAAATGTACCGACAAAAATTTTTGGACGAGAACACACGCGCGGGGTCAAATTCACCCCGCACTTAAAACAACGATGTAAACACAATGACTGGTACGCCACAACGGGTGACCTTGAGTGACAGTGTGGAGGAAGAAGTGAAAAACAACTACCTAGGAGGGGAGCGAAAACAAAAATTGTTTGGAGTTGCCTCAGAGAGAAATGAATTGTGTGGGGTGCTTTACACCCCGGCGCGTGTGTTTGAAGGTTAATGGACGAAAGGCCAACAAAAAATTTAAAAAAGTCAATTCAGAAATTTTTTCTCATAATTAGTTAAAATGAAATAGTACTAAGCAAAAATTAGACAACATAATTGCAATATTTGTTGAAGTGAATATTACAATAATTCTATGAACCAAGAAGCTAAACATTACTTCTCTTTATAGATCAGCTAAAAATCTACGCTTTCTGCAAGATAATGGGTTTTATCTTAAATATATTTAAATATATTATATATATTTAAATATTTATTTATTTTAAATATTATTTATTTTACTTTTTTAAATACACACACACACATATATATATATATATATATATATATATATATACATATATATATATATATATATATATATATATATATATATATATATATATATATATAATAAGTTTTCTTGTTTACTAATTTAAAACAACATAGGTTATTCAAATACAAGAATATTTATTAATTTATGTTCAAAGCTTTTCGTTGGTAAACAGTACCAACATCATCAGGAATGAAAATTACAATAATGTAAGCTATAGGCCTCATAAGAGGCCAACGAAAAGCTTTGAAAATAAATTAATAAATATTCAATTTCAAATTGAATATATATATATATATAACGCAATATGTATTCTTGTGTATTAATAAAGAACTAAGTCAAAATACAAATACAAGAATTATAATTGAATTTGTATTTTGACTCAGTTCTTTATATATATATAAAGACTGGATTAGATTTCTCGTCTTAGATTTCGCCAGTCAAAAGAAAATTTAAATATTGTAATAAACACACCAAAAATTATTATATTACTCTAAATGTTTTAGGTAATTATGTGCAATTACCAGTGATAACACAATATCAGCACATTATACTTGGTAAGAGTGATGAGCTGTTGAATATTTGTAGCATTTACTGGTTATTTTATAAAGAACCTGCCTCGTAATAAAAAATGTTCTAAATTTAGGTAATTTTGTGAACTTTGTCAAACTTTATGAATCTCTAAAGTTATATACCAGTAAAATACAGCAATAACACAATATAGCTACAAAGTAACTAGTTTGGAAAAATCTTGTTTAAACGAAAGTAATGTTAACTATTTCACATGTTAAAAAACGTTTTTCATAACTAAATCTTTCCTGCCTGGCTGGCGTGTAAGTTACGTATCGGTATTTTGTAACGTAGTAAAACAGTGCTCTGTTTTATCTGTATTGAACGATTTTAAAAAAAAGTAATGACCGTTTATTACACTCTCAACTACGTGGTGGAGTTTTATAAAATATTCAGTAACTGTAATAAATATTCAATAATTTATACGTTTACCAAATTTGAGCATTGTCTTATGTATTACCATCAATTTATTGTATTCACGGTGAGATATATAAATGAAAACTAGGCTATATTAGAATAATACTCTAGAATAACAGCTTAATCTTCCTTTTTTACCTATTTTGTATGCCTGAATGTTTTCCCTTGAAGATTGTATTCCAGAAATAAAATTTGTTTTCCAGAAGAACCGTAATGAACTTAAAATTTTAGGAGTTGAGACATCTGAGACGCGTTTGCTAAGATTCCTGGAGTTGGATGCCAGTCCCGACAAGCACTTCTAATTACTTTCTTACATACATATTGCTACACAACTACATTCTTTCAAACAACATTTTCTCAAACCATACAATTTGCACTAATAAATAAAAATTTTAATTTTAATTGCAAATTTGTAATTCTAACAATTGCAAATACCAAGTCTTTATCGTTTTCAGTTTGTAATTTAATGACTGTTAATAAGGTATTTTTTTAAAATTAAATTTTCAAAATGTTTCCTTAGCAATTATTCTTTTTGAGCAAGTAGTCTCTAATTTTAAAAATGTTGTACCAAATTTTATTTACCGTCAAGTGATTTACGAAAATTTGAAAAAAATACTTTGACAACAATTGAAAGCGCTGGAAATTTTAATATTTTCATTTTTAGCAATTTTTGTATGAATTAACAAAGACGAAAGCAATTTCTTTAAAAGATCACTTCATCAAGGATACACGAAACAAACAACACTAACACTAACAAACAACAATAAAAGTTCAGAAATGAAACTAGCAAGTCTGCTGTAAAAGTTTTAAGATAATATGTTAACGTATCTTTGAATATTTTACATACTAATATTTTTTTTAAACTAAAAAACTGTAAAATACAATCTTCCTAGCGTGCCGTGTGATAACGAACTTTGGTAATTATCAGCGCTATCTGAACCTTGTCAACTACTCTTCTAAAATGTGTCCTTGTGCTGGCTCCATACCATTGTCGTTAGCTCTTCAGCCATGATGTCTTCCCACGGCCATCAGTTGTACCTTCTATGAGAAGCTGAAGTAGTTAACATATTTTGTATTACGTAAAATATTATAATTTTCTCTTGTTTGAGTATACATGTGTATACCGAACAAATAACATCCATAAATACGAATCCTTAAAACCAGATCGATATCATGGCTGCATAGTACGGCCTTCATTTTGATAAAAGAACCTCGCGCTTGTTCTGATCCAGACCTTTTTCTTGAATGGTGTCCGAATTTTCATTAAGTAGGTATCCCAAATTCGTATACTGTTAGATGTGTTTTATAGGTTTAAAATTATATTCTAAAAGATCAAGCACCTCCTTTTACCTGCTTACCACCAGCCACTCTGTCTTTCCGATGTTTATCTTGCGTCCTGCGCAGTTCAGAAGCTTTTTGCAAGTCCTCCCAAGATATTCGCGACAAGTACAGTATCGCTTGCGTATCTAAGATTATCTATAAGCGTATCACTAATAATAATGCCTTGGAGTTTATGTCATATAACGTTTCTTGAAAGCTTTCTTCAGCGTATTAGTTGAACAAGACCGGTGATAGCACCCAACCTTGTCGGACTCCCGCATTATTTGTATCGCATGTGACGTTTCTTCGTCCACCATTATTATTGTTTTGCGATACCAGTAAAGACCTCCTATTATTGTTATACCTTGTTCTTCCAAATTTTGCTTTTACTCTAATATTTCCGTTTTGGAAGAAATCGAATGCCTTCTCGTAATCTATAAATCACGGAAACACATCTACAGACAAATCCCGATATCCCAGCACCAATATCTGGATTCTGAACAAAGTCTAGAGTCTATCCATCTCATTCGTGAAATCAAACTGTGTTCGCTTCGCATTTGCTGTAGATACGGGCGTTTATAATTTTCAGGAATATTTTCAGAACATGAGTCATGAGACTGATTATGCGAAATTCGTTACAGTGCCAGGACGTTCTGCTTTTTGGTATTGTCACGAAGGTAGAAATTAACAAGTCTTTGGGAATTTTGCCAATTCTGTAGATGAAGGTGAATATTCTTACAACTACGTTGAGTGTTTGCTCTTCTAAAAGTACTTTTAACAATTCAGAATGTGTTTCTTCGGGCCCTGGCTCCTTAACGTTTTTTTTTCAAATCATATTGCTTGTTCTACTTCTTTTCTATTTATATCAACCTCTCTGTTGGTAAGTCTACAGGGACATCCCTAATGTCTCCAAAATGCTCTTTAATTTAATTACACGTTTCCTTTACTTTTCCTTCTGTATTATGGATGACGTTTCTTTTTTGGTTCATCAATAATCCAGTGGATCTATGTTTAAATAATCCGGCAGCTTCTTTGACCTCTTTAACATAACGTTAAAAGTATTCTTGTTTATGAAATATTTTTAATTTATTAACTATATTACAAGAAAACATATTACCTTATATATAATATATATATATATATATATATATATATATATATATATATATTTATTTTAAATTTTAAGATAAAATTGTTATAATAATAACAAAATCACAACCTTTAGAAGAAATTACACATTTTTATACATTTGATTTAGAAACACAAATAATATATATGTCAAACGTTTACATCTTTAAAAATATTCCTTCAGCGCTCCCCCCCCCCACATATAAAATATAAAAGCTATACAAACATAGGTCTAGAAGCGTTTGGTTAAGGAGTAACAGCTGACAAAAGATTTCACCTAGATTTCAGTTTCCCCGTTGCAATGTAGCCATACTATAATTGTAACATTTTAAGTAAGTTTATGTTTAGCCTATATGAACGTTATACATTATTTTTACCTAAAGAACTAGCCCTGAAAGATTCGCCGTTTCTTGCTGGGACTCCCTGCTTATGCATTTACAGTTCTGCACCTAGAGTTAGTCTTTAAACAGATATCAGTTTTACTTGTATTTGATTAGTTTTATCAAAAAAAAGGGTCAGATATTTTCGAAAGGTAAAAAGAACGGCATCTGTTTTAGGTTTTTGTTTGTAGCCCATGAAACGTGTGGATTTAAATGTTTAAAATGATTCGTACAACGTTTTACATTAGTTAACAAAACTAATGGAACACGAATCAACCTATTACGCAGACATTCTGCATAAAATTTACCTTAAACAATTTAAACGCTAATCCAGTGTAATTAATTATATAAAGAGTACGGCAAAGCTGTAATAATCAATTATAAGTCTTTTATTCAAATCCACAATTTGCCTGAAACAAACATTTTATGTGAAATGCAAATTTGGTAAAAATAAATTGAGTGACATTAAATTTAATAACAAATGTCTCCACAGTGGAGCGGCAACGCCGAGTTACACAGCATGTGTGCTGTAAACAAATAACTCCGGCCCTGCAGCAAACTTCAATACAACGGCTAATGTATAAATTTGCTCTATGGTTACATATTTTTCAGAAACGTAAAAGCCTCATGTACTCTTTGCATGCCAGAGGCTAAATAGAATTTTCCTCTCATGTATTGATGTAGAGCAAAAAGTTATTGTAAGTTTATGTAATATTTTAATACACTACTATATGTTAATTATACATTCCAATCTCGCTCTCGCTCACATATACTAATCTCATCTACTCGTATTTTTCTTTCACTCTTCTCTATATTACTGCGTCACCGTCTTTTGTCTTAAGGATGAACAAGCCCGGCAAATTTTAACATTTTGTCTATGATAATAATGATAATTAATATTAATTGTACAGTAGAAAATACATAATAATTATTTTCCTGAATTTGATGGTTCATAATTATTCGCAAAACGTTTGAAATTTAAGTTAATTTACAGAAAAATTACTGTAAAAAAACGTTTTCACTAGCGGCGGTCTAAATTTAGTATCTCAGAGACATTGTAATCCAACATTAGTGTTCAAATGAGGCACTGAGTCTAAAAAGTAAAAAGCCACCGTTCTAAGGTAAACAGTAGGATTATCTGAAATGAAGAAATTCGAGGGAAGAAATATCTTCTTGGAAAGAGTTGAGGGAAGGAATTCGATGATTCTAGATATAATGAAGCCTACATTCTTAGAAGAAAAGTTTTTGCCATTTGTTGAGGACGCCGCAGTAAAAAGTTCTTACGTGGACACTACTTAGAAGGCGGATCAAAACGCGTATGAAATAATGGTGTGAGATAAATGATGAAATTTAGAAATTTGGGCCGAGACATGGGACAAGTTTCTCAAACTTATAGAAGAAGAATAGACAAAGAGGACCTGCTTATGGGATATTATGTTATGTACAATGTATAAACTATGTAGTTTTACTGTACCGTAAAATATGTAGCCTAACAAATATAACCTTGATTCAGTTTTAATGTAGGCAACTTGACAATAAAGATGAATATCTCTCTGACTTTATGAACCATTGAAAATTAGTAACCAATTATAACAGTAACTTGACGTTATGTTTTTACAATTAATAAATCTGTGATAATAACAGTTAATGTTCACTACAATGTTGTAGATTTGATAATTTCGAAAATAAATACAATTTGATATATGTATTAAATAGTGGATTTATGTATAGCATACCTCTGTTGAAAAATTAAAAAATTAACTCTGAAAGAGGAATACAGTTTGTGAAACGTAGAGGAATCCTTTTAAAACATTAAACATTATGGCAGGGAATTGATTAGCATATTCAGTTCACATTAGAGATGTAAAATCGTGAATTTGAACAAGCTTCGAGAGAGATAGTAGTATTTAACATTTAAGAAGTATTGATCGAATGCACCTGAGATTGAATCCTCTTGTAATGACAAATGTCTTGTCCGTTTTGTGTATAATCTGTGAGAGTGTCATACATCAAGGTAATTAATTAAACTGAACAAACATACCCTTCAAAGTATTTGTTAGTTTCAAAGTGCAATTCTATTTTACAAACAAAGCTATATTAAAAATCTTTGACTTAAGCAATTGTTAAAACGCACCTGTCTATTACTTACACATAAATAAAATATTTCTTTGTTTACAAATTTTTATTACCTTTCTTAACTTTTTAGGATGTTTCCTGAATAACTTTGAACTCAGTTCGCCAGATAGCACTCTCACGCAGTAATACTGAGCAGTACATGAAAAATTACATTATTCATTAATGTGTAACCTCAAGCATTTAATAAAAACTGCTTTAACAAACAACAAAATAAAAAGATTCCGTGTTGTAGCCGAATAATGAACAGATTCTAAAACACATGCTGTAAAAAGGCGTTTGTTCGCACTATATAAACAAAAAAAATCCATCTTACAAGACATAAAGAAGAAAAACAAGTATTCAAAATTGAAGATGAAGCAATTAACAAATGGAAACTTGTAAATAATTAAATACCATTAATGTGGTCCATAAAATAAAATCGTCATTATTCCAAAAATGAAGTATAATTAATAAAAAAAACTTCAAGACGTATAGAGAGGGGAAGAGAAGCATATTAAAAAAATATATGTTAGTTATAAAACAAACTATATATATAACAGGAAACATTATGTGTCAGAAATATAGGAACCGAAAAGGCTAGAAAAGTAGAGAAAAATAAATGGTACAAATGGATCAAATTTTGTGACAAACAGAGAAACAGTTAATGAAAAACTTTCTAGAAAATTAGAGATATACCTTTAAAAAAAAGTTTTGAAAAAATGGGTCTATAACCTACAAAAATTATTGTATTAAAAACAGAAAGAAGTCAAAAATTATACAACGATAATCATGAACAAATGCAACAAACTATAGTTAAATCAAAACGAATATTCAACAAAAAGAATTAATAGGGTATTCTTACAGGAATAAATATTCAACAAGAATAAATTAATAGGGAACGAAAATTCCCTGAAAATTAGTAAATAATCCTCGTGCATTGAAGAATAGTTCGACAAATAATTATCCAGGGAATTACATTGCTACATTAACACAGTTAAAGAAAACACGCTCTGTATTCTGTCCATAGAGAATTGAAAACAATATAAAAGAGATTTAGATTCTAAAAGAACTGAACAATTTATGTCTCTCGGTGATGAAGTTTATAATTAAAGTTTAGAGAAACAACACAGATATAATTAGTTTCTCCTAATAGCGTAATTACGTGTAATGGTTTAATGATGCAATTGTGTACCAATTACACGGACGAATTAATTATGAAGACTTAGGTAGGTAACTCACAACACAATTTGAACATACCTACACAACCACTTTCATTGTTACCGAAATATTTGCTTCCGTTATTGAAAACTATCCAAAGCGAGGTAAATGAAAACCATTCCCAGCAATACTATAAATGTTTGTAATCCATTATTATGAAATTATACAGTGAAATTTCTCATCGCCCTAAGGCAAGTGTTTCAATTTGAATATTTTTTTAAAGTTCATTTTCAAATATATTCTCTTATGTTCCAATTGGGTAGGTAATCGTTGAGAAAAAAGTCTTCTAAATCAAAGAACAATTTTGACCAGTAAGGTTGCTCCTAATTTCTTCCCAGGAATAATTATTGAAGGTTTTATTTTTCAATAATTTATTTTAATGTTTTAGGTGACCAGTCAGTTATTGATAATGTTGATCTACGAAAGAATAAATAAATGTGATTATAGCTAGGTAAGTAATGGAACTCTCGTGACATGATATGGAAGGGATCATGGTAGCATCCTCCGAGCAGGGTCACACATCTGAAGTAGATCCACTTTCTATCGGAGTCGTACAAATGAGTTGAATCGTATACTCCATGAAAAAAAGTTTGAATATAGTAAGTGGAATTAGATAAAACTAAAGAGAGGATGTAATATTCCCCTGGTACTAAGATTAGGTGAAAATTACTTACTTTACTTTATGTAACGCCTGCCCTTGGTAACTCGACCATTTGGCATCGTGCAGACCAGTAGAGCTTGGAGAGTCTGGTTTTTGGGTCGCTATTGTATGATTCGAGCTGTGGGCAGGCAGGAAGGTGGTCTCCATCCATCCTTCCTGTTTGGCACAAGGGGCACCGATCCGTGTTTGCCAGCCCAATGCGATGAAGGTGCGCCTGAAGGTCGTCGTGTCCCGTGATTAGACGGAACAGCGCAACACTGATAGGTCGAGGCACGTTTTTTGGAATGGGGTTGGTGCAAAGTTCTTGCCATCTCTTTCCAACAGCCAGGTTTTCTTGTGATGTTTTCAAGTACGTCTTAGCTGCTGCGTGAATCCTGGTGTAAGCAGTGCCCAGTGATATTTTGATTTGTGGCTGTGGTAGGCGGCACCCACTCTTGGCGAGGTTGTCAGCTTTTTCGTTCCCTGTTGTGCCAACGTGGCTGGGAATCCACTGGAGCGCAGTTCTGAAGCCTGCCTCCTGGCATAGTTGCATTTTTTCTCTGCACGACACTGTCAAGGTGCAGTCAGTTGGTGTGTTAGAAGAAACTGCCCAAATCGCTGATTGTGAATCAATCAGGAATACAACCTGCCGCAGCGAAAGTTGCATGACGCATGATGCTGCTTCTCTTATTGCCACAACCTCACCATCAAAATTGCTGCAGCAGAGGCCCACAGCTAATGAGCCCTGAAATATATCCTGCTCCAGTTTCTCCACTTGAAGGGTTTGAAGATCCATCTGTGTAAACATGAAACCAGTCACTTTCAAGGAATCGATCGTTGATGGTCATTAATGTTGCTTTCCTGAGTTCAATATCCATAGCCTGTGATTTTGGTTTCACCTGGTCAACAAGGTTTAGAAAAATTGGAGATAAGTTGTCAAAGACTCGATTGTGTTGATTTAATGGGGCAGCTTCTGCATGAAGGAAAATTATATATTTTTGTTCCAGCTGTAGAGCTTTGTTTACTGGAGTAATCTGAGTTCTGAGGCGGGAAGTGGCAGCTTTATATGTTTCCCAAAACTTTCTATTTGTTCTTTTATTTTTTTCCCAGAATTTTAGGAGACATTTGCCTCTTCTGACTTCCAAGGGTTCCAGTCCTGTTTGGATTTCCATTAGGTGAAAATGATGACATGACTTAGGCAAGGTCGCCCACCTGAGCTAGAGTTACTCTCTACCGGACTGATGAGAAGTGTCTACCAGCATATCGTGTGCAGAGATGTAAAGGTCGCCCACCTGAGCTAGAGTTACTCTCTATCGGACTGATGAGAAGTGTCTACCAGCATATCGTTTGCAGAGATGTAAAGGTCGCCCACCTGAGCTCTCTACCGGACTGGTGAGAAGTGTCTACTAGCATATCGTGTGCAGAGATGTAAAGGTCGCCCACCTGAGCTAGAGTTACTCTCTACCAGACTGATGAGAAGTGTCTACCAGCATATCGTGTGCAGAGATGTAAAGGTCGCCCACCTGAGCTAGAGTTACTCTCTACCGGACTGATGAGAAGTGTCTACCAGCATACCGTGTGCAGAGATGTAAAGGTCGCCCACCTGAGCTAGAGTTACTCTCTACCGGACTGATGAGAAGTGTCTACCAGCATATCGTTTGCAGAGATGTAAAGGTCGCCCACCTGAGCTAGAGTTACTCTCTACCGGACTGATGAGAAGTGTCTACCAGCATATCGTTTGCAGAGATGTAAAATATACTTTATATAAAGATCATAAAGGGGTGATACCTGCTCCAGTCTCTTCTAGGAAGAAAAATAAAAAATAACAGATACAGTGGCTCAACCAGGATATCATTTAAGGGGGAGGGGGAAAGGACGTCCCAACAGGGTTGGGGACATCAACTGGGTTGTAATATTTTCCCAAATCAGTCAAGTTATTTTAATGCATCCTACTTTGTTTTATTTTAGGGCTCAAACTCAACAACTGTGAATTATTGAGGGATATTCCTGAAGCTTTTATTATTGACGCATTTAAATATCATTACGGTTTTAATTTGCTAACTAATTAATACTCCTAATACTTCAAGCCCAAAAATGTATTATTCAAGCTAAAAAATGTATTAATAAATAATATTTTACTTATTTATAATTAAATTTTGGAAGTTAAATTTATATACGGGGTATGTGAACTATACATTTTCCAATGAAAGATGACGCGCGAAATTTCCTTTTTTAATAGGGGTCGCCAAAGCGGGGTCTAGGCTCCCTTGGCCCCTCCCTTCGGTGCGAAACTGAACAGAGAGAATCAAATAGTCTACAGAAAGATATTATACATATCCACAAACCTTAGTATGACTAAGGAAAAACAGGATCCTCTTTTGCTATTAATAACTAGAAATTATGGCATCTCTTAGACTAGAGGCGTTTACCTCAGTTTACCTGCTTTCAACCGAGCTGAAGAATGACTCCAACTATCGGTCAGAAATCAATAAGGCACTCTCAGATCTTGGAAAGATTATTATTAGTTCCAATCAATATTTTTTACAATAAGGTTTACAGGTTTTAAACAATATAAATCTTTTATAAAAAATTATTTTTATGACTGAAAGTAACTTTAAATTCTATTACATGGAACTGGTCAATAAAGGTGTCCTTAGGGTTTTCCTATCCAACAATGAATTTTTGAAATGTCTAAATTATAAATGTAGAACCTGTTCAGAAAAAATACGGCATTATATTCTAGTACAGGTAAGCTTTATAAGTGGTTTGTAGTACTAAAATAGCTGAGTATAATTAAAAGAAAATTTAAAGTATTAGATAATTTATTAGTCTAATAATAAAATAACGTTACTAAGAGCTCAGGGAATATTCACTTAAATATTCATCATAGAAAGAGTTTTAACATATTGAAACGTAAAAATAATTTTATTAGTTTATATTTTCTGTGAATGGGAATGTCTTGAAACAAATTCCATAAAGTTAGACTATATTGAAATGTCTTTATTTTTTATTGTAATAAACAGAATGAAAGTAATGCAAAGTATACACAAAGCATATACAAAGTTTAAACGAGAAAGGAGTGAATACACAAAATGAACAGAAATAGAGGGGATGACATGGATAAAGAAATATCTCTTCAATGCTCTTGCTGTTTACAATTTCTTGTATTTCTCTTAACAAAGGAAAACAATTGCTATTGATTTTGCCTACACTTTTGTTTGAACTTGACAATGAACTTGGAAAACAAAAACAACAAAAATATCATAAACACCGTAATAAAATATTCAGATGTTAAAGTATGCAATATTTCACTTCCTAGTTTTTGATCAATTTGAAGTGAGAAATATTTAGACTAATTTATAAATTTAAAAATAGTGTCTTCATTGAGTAATTTCTCGTGTTTAAGCAAAGTTCTTCTGTAAATTCACAATCTTCCCTTCTGTTTAGTACTTTTTGTATTTGTATTTCAGAAAATGTTTTGTTAAAAACATGATGGGAAATATTTATTTAACCATTAGCAATATTCGAGTTATACGAGCATTTCCGGGTTCTATTCTGGTATTTATTCAATTGTCTTGACTTTTATTAATGCCATTACACTATCTATCATTTGGAGCTATTTTATATAAGCTACTACTTATGTTAGCTAAGAGAGTAGTTGTGCTAGATGGATAACATTCTTCTGAATCGGGAGGTAAGATGAAATCATGGCTTGGGTGGCTACTGTCACATCCACGACTTGCCACATACTATAGACAAGAGGATTTCGATGAATCTGTATTGGTCTTTCGTCGTTTTTATTTACAATAACGTTCATGGGAATCCTTCTCTCATATTGTTGTTACAATAATAATAGTTTTATAGTTTAAAATAATTAATGTTAACTTTCTTCGTTTGGATTAATTTTCCATAAAAATATGACTAAGCGAGAGATAAGTCAATCATATGATAAGAATAAGGGTGTTTGGTGGAATGGCTCTAATTTCCTCCAGGTGGAATGTACGAAAAAAAATGGTGCTAGCTTTGGGTGCTAGTTCTGGTATCAAGGATGTGTGTTTGTGAAAGTAGGTGGACGTATTTCCAAATAGGGAGGACAGAAAGAGATATATTTACGCTAAGGAAGGGAAATGAGGGAAGTAGAAAAAAGTCAGATAAGGCGAATATGAGTGAGAGAGAGCGAGAAACATGTACAAACTCACTACACTACTATAACTGTTAATCATATTACATTGTTGTACTGCGTCAAGTTGTACTAACATT
Source organism: Prosapia bicincta (assembly GCA_036971475.1). NCBI lineage: Eukaryota > Metazoa > Arthropoda > Insecta > Hemiptera > Cercopidae > Prosapia > Prosapia bicincta. The sequence goes on along the minus strand of JBAIZL010000004.1, from coordinate 100,690,210 downwards.
TGAAACATTGTTTATATTTCACAAACAAAAAAGCTATTTCGCTTGGGATATGCATAAAATAAGAGCGGCTTTTATGTGTCTGCAAAAAACTGTAATCATGGAGCAAATCTAATGCGTTAGCCGTTGTAGTAAAGTTTGGTGCAGGACCGAAGTTATTTGTTTACAGCACACAAGCTGTGTAACCCGGCGCTACCGCTTCACAGTGGAGACATCTGTTATTAAATTTAATGTCTCCCAATTTATCTTTCCCAAATATGCAATCTACATAAAACCTTTTATTCAGTGTACCATTGACGTACTCATAATGTAAATCATTGCACTGGTATAGTATATAAAATGTATTAAGATGTTTATTAAAAATCACACAAAATGTCTATATAATAAATATTTATATGAAGATTAACTTTATATAGTTGAAAATTCGTAATATCTTTAATAGTTTTAGTACGTAATTTTGGAACCGTTAAGCTTCTACGAAAGTGGTTTAAAAGGAAACCTATTTGATTATTCTTAGTAACTAGAATTTTTATGCGCTAGTACTTTATGTATAACGCTAGTCACTTTTATATTTTAGTGATTAATTATTGCTTGTTTTTTTGTCTTGTAACAAGCAGAAAAGGACAGATGGATAGCAAAACGTAAACCTGTAATATTAAGTAGGGTGAATTCGGTTCTGGCCAGACAGAGATGTAAATTTGGTCATTAAATATTATTTTGGAATCAGCCATCCTGAAACATTAAGTTGCTATCTAGTCATTTTAATCAGAAAAGAAAAACACGAGTGAGGGATCGAAATCTAGATTTTGTAAACTTAGTCTAAAGTAATTTTACTATAAAATTTTATTATTCTAAATTAAGAATATTTGTAGATAATACATGCGAACAGAATGTTTCACTGAAAACAATTTAACAATGCCAATAAAGGTTTTATTAACTGAGATCACTAATTACTTCCTTGTTCTTAATAACTATTTACTTTTTACATAACCATTGTTATTATCATAGTTATAAACATATGCTTTTTATATATTATGTGTTTATATATTATTTCCATTATATAACTAATTAATTATAGGCCTACATTTAAATTTAAAAAAATTTAAAACATATTACTCAAACCAGCGCTTACATCAACGTAAAATTAAAATAATGATAAGCAAATATGTACGCGACTGTTGAATAATAAATCATCACCTAGCCATCTCCCACGCCTTCCCTACAAAACTTTGGCTTTAATCCAGGATGAAGCGAGTGTTTGATGACTAAAGTAATTACTTTTATTCACTTTTTAAAGGTTGAGGTAAAAGGCTTTTCCAAAATTGAAAGCATTTCAATTTATAAATTCGTTTAAATTTTAAAAAGTAACAACTGATGCTAATACAAACATATTACCAAAATTTTGAAACAACAAATAAACCTAATGTTTTGATTTTTTTATTTACTTTATGCTAATGACAAACTTTAAAATTATTTCAACGTTTTAAACTAAACTAAAAACAAGTGATAAATTTCAAATATGGTGTTAAATCAACAAAATAAAAGCTTTAAAATGAAAAGCTTCAATAGTAATAATGGTGAGATTATTAAAGTTGATCAAATGTCTTTAATCAACATTTCTACACTCAGTGCATTAACAGAAGAAGTATTAATGGAATTGAATAATACACACATCATGGACAGCACATACAGACACACAGATAGACAGACAGACACACACACGCACACACACACACACACACACACACACACAGTTACACAACACACACACATACACAGACAAACACACAAACAAACACACTCATATACATACATGCATACACACATACATACACACATATGGGGGCGCGCACGCATGCACGTACATAGACACACATATATACTACGTAGGGACGCACATGTGTGTTCAATTGATTATGTGTGTATTAATATAATTTTGGAGAAAACGAAGAGAGTGGTGATGTACAGGAAGTTTGGCAATATAAGATCCTATGAATATGAAAAGAGTAATTATGTTGCTGTATATGCTAAATAGCGTAAAAATTGGAATTTGGTTTGAAAAATAAAATCGAAAATCCCTGTCGAGTATTATAGCATTGGAAAATTGGAGATGTCTAGAAGTGTGGGATTTCTTTCTCTCAGCTTATTTAGGATTACTCCCATCAGTCAGAAGGTTGTACGTACTGCATAGAGTATAATGGACGTTCTGACAGATGGGAGATTACCCGTAATGTTTCCAGGAAGATTATATGAATTCTATGGATGGCGGAAAGCCATGATACTAAACTGACTTATGCATAGCTCAGCAGAAACGTAAAATGTACGACCGTAACTGCAATATTAGTTGCACCATAAAACATTATAATTTTACTGATAGAGTTACATTTATTAGATTTTAGCTTTTATTCTCAGAAAATTATTAATGTAATATAATTTATTTCACACTTGAAAGTACATATTACTTACTTCCATTAAAAATATTTATACACATTATACATAATGAGGGATAAATGTTCTTATGAAATCGATTAACGTCTTCAGACTTTGAATGACTTTGAATAATTGAAATGATTTAGCAATTACTATTGCGAAATAATTTGCACAACCTATCTTGACTTTCAGATCATTAACTTGGGTGTCTTTATAGCACGACTTGAAACATATGCACATGCTAGCAAATATTTGTATTATATAAATGTTTATCAAGAAATAGGTCTCAAAAAGTATAGGTAAAAACTAATTTAAACTTTTGTTTATAATATATATTTAGAGCACCCTAAAATCACCTAAATTTTTTAAATTAGAGTAACTATTATAAGAAAATATAATCAAAATTAAATATTATAATTAAGACAAACTAAATTCTCAAGAGTCATAATGATAACGTATATGATTTAACCATTTTTAAACTATTATAATAACGATTATAATCACACACAATGGTAATTTTATTTTTTATTGTTAGGATTTTATATCAATAGCATAAAGATGTCATGATTGAATTCCGAAACATGCAGATATGCTGATAATAACTAATTTTATAATTCTGTGTACAGTGATAATACCTAGACATTAGTTTACCACTTAAAATTAATGTTTAACAGTTAAATTCGTCACAGTCCTGGCGGTATTTAAAAAAATGAAAAAATCATTGAACTTACCATGGGTAAAGTTTTGATGATTATATTCATGTTGTTTTTGTACTTATTTTCTTGCTAGATTTTAAATAACTTCAATAATATGAATTTATAACGTCTTACCTATTGATGTGATGTTCCAAGAAGTGAAAACAGTATTGAACCTAGACACGAGCACTAAACATTGGCACACCACTGTATTGTACGGCGATCTACAGAGGTTTAGAGTTGGAGCGACACTGTATTCACTTCAAAGCTTTGCTTTCAATGAAAGCCCAGCGCGCATGCCTTACTGGAACTCTCTCAAATTGGCAGCAATTCACGGAGAAAAATGGAATCAGTATATATCTAATTATATTTCAATGAATGTTTGTAGAACATTTTATAAAAGCCGTTAAACCTTAGTAAAATAAACTTTTGTAATTTATTTCTTGTAACATTTGTTTTAAATTTAAATTATTTTTTAAATTTTAAAATCAGCAATTATTAAACACGTTTTTGTGACGATATTTAAGCTTTACCCTGCAAATCTTGCAAGCTCAATAAGGGCATTTAATAACCCTTACCAATAATAATAATTTTAAAGTTATAGCTTTTAACGTTTTGATGTTTTTACCTGAACTACAAAGTTCAACATTTATTAGGAAATTTGTTGACAAATGGTAAAATGCCTGGTCAATTTCAGCCTGCAGTGTTATCATTTATCACTACCCGGAAAAGTAATATCGAATAGAAAACACTGAAGTAATATATTCAACAATTTTTAAATAATAATATTTTATTATTTGCATAAAAATAGAATTTTTGTTGTATAACTGAACTTGTATATATATATATATATATATATATATATATATATATATATATATATATATATATATACCTACATCATGGTGTTTTTAATTTTCATAACACTTGAGATATGGATTATTTGGTGACCATTGCTACATTCAAGTTTTTAACACAATAAGAAATTTTGTTAATTTGGTGATTATTCACACACTAAGGTATTTAACTTTCATAACAATTAGAAATTTAGATAGATTGGCAATTGCTGCCATATAAGGTATTTTATTTAAATAAAAAAATAACACAATTAAAAATTTTGTTAATTATGTGACCACTGCTGCACTAAGTTTTTAATTTTCATAACAAATAAAAATTTATATAACTTAATGATTAGGACCATATTCGGGTTATAGATTTAAACAAAAACTGTTGGTTTTTCCCATCATTTAATTATTCTGCAAAGCCAATAATATGTGACCACAGAAGTAACATAACAAATTAATAGATGATTACTTAAAAATATCTTTACTATCATAACAGTTATGCTCCTCATAAACTTGATAATTTGCTACTAGAACTATAATATGTTTTTAAAAACCAAACAATTTTAGCAGTTTTATTCAGTTTCTTGTGTCAATACAGATTGAGGTTGGTGAAAAAGATCAGGATCATATTACCCTCACTAGCTGTTCTAATTAAATTTACTTATATTGGTTTCATTATTGCCAGTACACAGTCTTATAGTTTGTCACTGTGTAACATTTTCCTTTCCACAATATATTTTAAACAACAAAACACACTGAATCAAAAATTATATTTGAACATATAATTAAGAATCACTTTATGAACAGTAACAAACCACAGAATCACAACAATACACCATACCTGAGCAACAGTCATGTTCGTGAGTCAGCATTGAACAATGCACTGATCTAGTGTGAAATGTGTCTAAACAGTTCTCAGTTGTCTAAACAAAACTGCACAGCATAAACAACTTGTATGGCTTTCAGTTGCCTGAACACAACTGCAGAGCATAAACAACTTGTATGGCTCTCAGTGCTCTAAACACAACTGAGCACTATATATATATATATATATATATATATATATATATATATATATATATATATATATAGAATATCAAATGTGTTTTCCTGTTAGAATATTTTTTAGATCAAATAATATACACAAATACAGGAATATTTAATTTATTGAATAATAAACTCAAAGCTTTTCGTTGGTTTACATTACCAACATCCTCAGGAGTTACAATAATAAGAATGATAAAAGGATTTTATCATTCTTATTATTGTAACTCCTGAGGATGTTGGTAATGTAAACCAACGAAAAGCTTTGAGTTTATTATTCAATAAATTAAATATTCCTGTATTTGAGTATATTATTTGATCTTAAATATATATATATATATATATATATATATATATATATATATTTATATATATATATATATATATATATATATATATATATATATATAGAGAGAGAGAGAGAGAGAGAGTAAGAGAGAGAGAGAGAGAGAGAGAGAGAGAACTAAGTCAAAATACAAATACAAGAATTATAATTGAATTTACAATTCAAAGCTTTTCGTTGGCTAACAGTACCAACATCATCAGGAAAATTAAACAATATTATATATATATATATATATATATATATATATATATATATATATATATATAAAAGAAAACACAATTTTCAGTCAGTGTTACAGTGTAACTGAGCAAGCAAATTCAAATCGATGAAATTTAAAATAAGTAAAGTTCTAAATGTTATAAATGTTTTTATCTGCACCAGGTCATTTAGGATGTTAGTAGTAATACAGCCGTGGAATACAATCCCTTAAAGATATGCAGATGTCTCTACGTAAAGGATGTTAGAACATTTAACCAAAATCTATTTCTCCTTCCTATTATCTTTTCTCAAGACATGGCCGAGATATTGTATTTTTTTTAACGTTTACTTTTAAATTCATGGACGTTTCTTACGAATTCAATACTTTCTCTATATTAGCAAGGGCCTACATCTAGAAAAACCGCAAACTCTTCAACGCAATCTCTCACTCACAACGCCAAGCTATCCACTCCATACAACTGTCAAGAAAATTTGTATCATCATTAATTATACAATTTCAGCTCAATTTTAATTGAAGTGTAATAAAGAATTGGTTCCTCTTCACTAATACAGTAATAGCTTTTAGATATTGTTCATTATCAGCTTTTTTGTTATTATACTTTCTAAGATAGTTATAATGCTCGAATTATTTAAAATTATGCCCAATTTTATATATATATATATATATATATATATATATATATATATGTGTGTGTGTGTATGTGTGTGTGTGTGTGTGTGTGTGTGTGTGTGTGTGTGTGTGTGTGTGTGTGTGTGTGTGTGTGTGTATGTTTGTGTGCTTTACATGTTTAACAGCATAACGTTTTAGTATTAATTTCATGTACATGTTTTACTCGTTTATTGTATATGCTACTCAACATTCCCCGTACGTTTTTAATATTTCCAGGCAGTATTTCTGTGTCACGATTACAAATATTATAGTTTATATTCATTTTCTTCTATTTGAAATTTGATATAAATCTTCTTGAAAAATGTACTTAGTGTAGACAATGATGGCGATAATTGACAAGCGTGACGAACAAGTCTATTTATTTCATTTTAATTAATATAAAACTCAAAGATATCTCAGTATAAATTGCAGTATTTTCCTACTATATTCAGGTGATAAGATATTTTATTAAATTTAATTATTCCTATGGAAGTATTCTGTTTGCGTACGATCTTGTGCAAAGCTTAAGTTATAATTAAAAACTCTACTTACCCTTAACGGAAAGAGCAATTAATTCGAATAATTTATAGCTTTAGCGACGCCAATAAAAACAGACCATCGTGGCCAAATTGGCATCTGTGTTATTTCCTCAGTGTGTTTATAGAGTTGAAGAAAATATTAGTTTGCGATATAATATTTAACCTAAAAATAATAATAAATAAATACATTCCATCTTTGCTCTTTTGAAAATATTCCTTTGAATATAGTTTCAAGGAAAATCCTATTTCAAGGATGATATTTGTATTTAAAATTTTTTAGTTTTATGTATAAATCTGTAGATTATTAATTTAATGTAATAATTATTTTATAGGATGGAGTATTTTTATTTTAATTATATTTTTTTATGAAAATTATATACTTAACAACTTATCCAGTGTATTTTCCTGTGCACTTTAGATGTGTATTTCATTAATTGCACCAAATTAAAACATCTACATGGAAATTAATCGGTGAAACGTGATGTCATTACTTGACAACTCAAATAAAAGTGAATAACAATATAGAGACTGACGAACTATGTCCTGCAGATTTAGAAATGCAAAACATTAGGGTAAACTCAACCAGCTGTTTTTGTCTTCACGTAGAGACTGATTGTAGTTTATGTTAACTTCCAACTTGTATATAAATGACTTTTAAATCACTCCTGTGTATCTTATATTCTAATAAATCATTTATTAACATATGATTTCACACAACAGCTGTTTTTAGTATTCGTAGGTTATGTTACAGTCAATATTGTACGCTGTCAGTAACTCAAAATATTAACTAACCTATTAGGTCAATTGTATAATTGTTTAATATGTTACCGTTAAATATAGTCGTCCAATATTCTGACTTGTCATTGACTTACGTTTTATTTATTAATTAGCAATTAATTTATATCAGCTCATTGATTGTAACCTATATAATAAAATATAAAAATCTAAAATTATATTAATAGATAAGGTTATGTTTTATTCTATTTTATAAGTTTTATGTCTTTAAATGAAAAATTAGAAAAAAAATATTTATTAAAAGAACAGAATTATTAAGGACGTTTCTTAAGGTTATGTAATGCTTTTAACGATTTGTTTATGACTTACATGAATTCACTTTATAGGTCAAATTATTTGAAGTTACACACATTTTAGTAGTTCCACTACTGGATTGCTTTTAATTATAAAATTGTACTCAATTTATAATCGAGCACTATAACTTGGACTCAATTTTTACGTTGAAGCTTATAAGGTATCTTAGGTAAAGTCTTTAATTACTGAAAGGTACAAGAATGTTTCAAGGATTGTAAATAAAATTTCCGCTGTTAGAGACTTCTCGGAAATTAAATGACTGGACACTAAAGCTATTCAACTCAATTTAATCACTACTAATTGGAAATGTTCAATATACGTAAATAATGATTTTTCATATTGACACCAGTTATACGATGCTAGTTTATCATATAAACAACGGACGCTTAAGAAACATGATGTATCTAAAATTATTTATTTGATTAAAATACAATGCATTATTTCAAAAGAATGCTACTGAGGTTGACAAAAGGGTATTGAGAGTAAAATTTTACACAAAATTTAATAAAATTCAAAGTTTTTGCAAGACATTATTTTTTCTTACAGTCAATTATAATCCAAGCATTACTTTGATCTCAACATTTTGAATATAATTGATTAATATGGGTATGTAGATTGTTGTGTAAGAGAGTTCCATTATTTTACTGTATATATGTATTTCTTTTTCTCCTATGTTAAAAATATAAAGTGAACTCCATAATTTATCGATGCTGTGATAAAATGTTTTCTTTTATTTTAAGTTGTTTTATTCAAATAAATGTAGGTTAACATGTGAAACGTAACTAAACAATAACAGCTGTTCCATATTGAACTTATTATAAAAAATTGTATATATATTATTTTTTAATGTGTTCTATACAATGTTTGATTTCTAAAAGACTAAACCTGTATTTAAATTTTTAAAAGATAAATGCTCTTGAAATTATTTTTTCGCCTAACTTTATGAATATAAAATGTAAAATTTTAAAATTAGATTGGCATTTTTATGTAAAATGCTTTTAGTTTTTTACCAATGGGTTCTATTTGTATTATTCTAACAGTAAATAAATTATTAAACAGTAGGCCTTTGTTTTACAAGTGTAGACATTATCATACAGGATGGTTTCAAGGCCTAAATTTGAATAATTAATAATTGATAAATAAGCTATATTTTTCAAAAAGAAGAGATATATGTATATAGCAACTATCATAAAGTTTTAGCTCTCTGTATAATTGTAATGAGTTACGTGTTGTTTACTCTGTTAATTGAAGTGTGTCTGGTGCCTCTGTTTTGGGATTAAAACGATCTGCTACTTTAGTTGGATGAATAAAGGCTTGATCTGCTTTCGATAGACTCTCACAGGCCCAGTCTTGGTAGATTGTATCTGGTTTTTCACTTAAAGACAGAAAAACCGATCAGTCACCGATAGTTCTTGTGGCTTAGCTGGTTCTTATGCCGAAGTCCGAATGCAAGTGACAGGCGTTATGGAGAGACGAGGCGAAAAGTCATTGATTTAAGATCTCCCTAACCACGATTGACTTTTCAGAGGATGTGATCTTATTTAAAACGTATAATGGTATCAATTTTGCGATAAAATTTAAAACATATTTAAAAAATAAATTTAAACATATCTAATCAATTTTAAAATGTATAAAACTTTTAAAGATATAAAACTTTTCAAATTATTAGCTCAAACAGTAGCTTACAAGTAGCCTATACCACAGACAGAACATTTTATTTTCTCCGTGAAACTTTCAATCAAGTCCCGTTAAAAAAATGTATTCATACACAATTAGATCTAAACATACGTCGTTGAACCAACATGATTAAGGTTCGTGTAAAAGTTACAAGAAGGTTACAGTAAAATATTATGCAATGGTACAACTGGAAATAATTTAGAATTTTTATACATATACTGAACATGATTTGTTTACCGAATTGAAAACAAACCCATCCCTGTATTGCAATTCAAACCAATTCATTTAGCAAAACAAAATATGGGGTCATTTTGAACCTACCCCGTGAGATAAAATTATATTATTAATTTAAATTATGAGTGTTTTTCCAATAGCAATCATAATTGGATTTTATATAAGAAATAAATATAATATAAAAGAAGGCAGCAAAACGTATGTTATATCATGAAGAGAAAAATAAAATTTATCCTGCCTATCTCAATATCAAATTTCACCTGTCTAGAGAAAACAAAATAATTCAGAGTGAGAGAGAGTTTCATCTTATCTTACTTTATTCTGAAACCTTTTCTGCAGTTTTGCTTTATATTTTTCTTGTTTATCTAATCTCATTTTATAGGTAATTTCTATTTACTTTATGTCTCTATTAACATATTCAATTTTAGTAATAGAATTTAATAATTATATTAATAACGACACAATACATTTTAACGAAATACTTTAGTTTATTTATAATAAACCGTTTTTTAAAAAAATAATTTTAGTTTATTTTTTAAAGCAGTAATCACATAATTTCGTCATGTATAAAAACACTTAAGAACGAGCTAAATTTACACTTCATTCGTTACTTGTTTACACGTTAATCTACTTTTTGTGAGCATTAACTGAAAAAGTCTTATACTAACCATTGAAAATGTACTAACCACTGTACTTTATTTTTCATAGACGTAAATTTAATTTTTAAAATTGTTTCTGGAGTATAAGATTAGACAAAGTTTTTTAGAACAAGAAAAACACATATTTATTATTGGGGTGCAGGTAGCCATCTCACCATCCGATATCAAACACACATATGACATAATCAAATGGCGTTAGTTTGAATAGAATTTCCAAATATTATCATGTTATGTTGTATAAACAATATTGGAAAATTGTTTACCCGAATAATAGATTTTATCTCTAAGAGCCTGTAATAAAATAAATAATAAATTAAAATCTTTTTATCATACTGACACATTCGTATTAAAAATGTCAGTAAATTGTATTGTTGCTAACGTTCTTGCTGTTCTCTTGTTGATGAAGAAGTTGTTATTACTAACGTCATTATTATATCACATGCATCTATGAGTGAAAACGGACTTTTTAAATCCCTTCTATTAGCTCACACTCCTGATATATATCTTGTACACATTTTCAATCGTTAATAAAATAGGTTTTTTTCCTATAGTGGTTGACAATTAAAGTAAATAAAGTTTTTTCAAATATTTATTCAATTATTCATTTATAATATTTGTAGGGTCCAGCCGGATTCAAACTGAGAATCTTCAGGATCGTAGTCTAGCGCGCCTTGGCACACTACCAACTTTCCAATATCTTGAAATATATTTCTCAAAGCTGTATATAATCTTTCCCCCATTTCTTTGTTGTCAAAATCTCCATTGTACAGCCTTAAACTGTTGCCATGGTTACCAGAAAATATCATTAACAGTGCTCTATGCTCAATAAAATTATATTTGTCATTGTTAACCTCAGTAGGAATTTACTTTAAAATTTTAATTTTTATATTACATGTTAAAAAGGTTGGACAAGCCTGTCCTAGAAGATTTAGGCTAAGAAGAGTTTTGTGTTCATCTCTGTATCTCAGTGAAACACAACACCACTGCTAACATATTTTTCATCTGTATCTATAAACACTTTAAAATCTCAATAATATTTATAAATATAATATTACTGTTATAGTTTTCCAGGATACAAACCTATTGGCATCCTGGAAATCTGAGAGACACAATATTTTGATGCAGGTGTAATTCAGATTGACAGTACTACTCTTGTATTTCCATAATTTTTCCCACGGATATGGATAATCGTAGGTAGGGTTAAAGTAGTGAGATTAACCGAAAGCACTCGAAGAGGGAGATTGAGATGTAGGCTGTGTGCGGTAGCTTCCCGAAAGCAAGGCTTGCCTATACTAACGATGAGTATGTACGCGTTACCTTGCTCTTCTAAAACAAAGTAAATGTATAAAATAAATATGTTACTAAAAGGTTTTTTCAATTTTTTAGCCCTCAGGATATATTTAATTTCGAAAAATATAAAGCAAAGGGTGAAATAATGTTTGGACTGTTTAGCTTAGATCTTCATTGAATCGTTTCTATACACAAATATTTGAGCGCGATTATCGCTGAGTGTTTGAATTTCTAGCAAACACAAAACTAACTTTGATATCTACCTTTGTAAAATAAATGACCTAAAACAAAACTCCACAACATATTTTGAGCGTCGGATATTTAACATATTTTCGTCTAAAACAATCAGACAAATATATTTATGTTTATTGAAATATAAAGAGGATTTAAATTTAAAAAAATAAAGAGAATTGTCACTTTATGATATTCCAGAAAAAGTTGACTATTATTATTTTATGTCAACCCAAATGAACCAAAGACGGATTCTTAAAAATTCGTTCGCCATGCTATATTTGAAATTATATACTGTACAATGTTCAACTACCCATCCTTGCTAAACACATTTTCACTTTTAGTTTCATTTTATCATTATAAATAAATATATTCCACCACCTTTAACATAAGATATATATATATATATATATATATATATATATATATATATATATATATATATATATTTTAATTCTTTGTTTTCGAAATGTGTTGTTAAATGTAATTTCAATTATTTAATGTTTCACTCTGGAAATAAAACGTTATTTTAATTAGTTTTGTTGCAAGAATAATCAAGTAATGCATTTATTTTCCTGTTATAACTTTGTTTACAATGTCCCGAGATGTAATTTACTCCTTACTTGTGTTGTTTTGGTTGCAAACGTAGACGCATTGTATTATTTTAGACATTGTAGTGTGTTTAGCTGTAGAAAAATAAATAACTAAACTAAACCCATTAATAACTTCCTTGTAAGGAACATACATAAAATAAGGAACATTTTGGATTCATGTGATAACGTGGGTTCAAACTGTTCGGCCAGTGCTACTGTTATAACTTACGAATTGGGTTTGGGTAGGGGCATAATCTTCCTGTAAGGCAGTTATCTGCCTATATGGCATCAGGTTAACTGAAGTAGACCTATCTCTTTGACGGAGTTATAGAGAGGTTTCTACCCATTACATTCCTTGTACGAAGAGGGATAAAAAGGGAAAATACAGGAGTATAACTGGGAAGAGTATTGAAAAGACATATTATTCCACTTGCTCTTAAAACAGGAAAGCTTATGGCATCTCTTAGTTTATTAGAACACTTGTGTAAAGTAGAGAGGTGTTTAATTCGTTGTTTAAACTATTGGTAACAAGTGAAACCGCATTGATGCATTTTCGCTGCTGATTATATTTTCTTTTTGGAAACCCCTTTTAAAAAGAGAATGAAATTACAATATTTAAACATTGATAAAGGTTCCTGCAACTATTGATGATGAAGGTAACTATAAATGAAATAATATTTACCAATATAAAAGTCGCCAAGAATATTTAATACGAGTTTAATACCGAAAGTTTTAATTCGTAGAAATGCTTGCGACCAACCGTCTAGTTTTTATTCGTTAATTCCACCTGTAGTTAGGCCTAATATTCAGTAACAAAATTATAACTTTATTTAAATCAATAACAGAGAATATCCAGCCAGTTAATTTACCATTAGCTGACCACGAAAAATAAAGTGTTAGGATTTTTTTTCTTGTCAAAGAGAGTTGCAAAATATTTAGTGGCAAATTTATTTGACAGCTTATCCCAGCAGACGTCACGTGTAATCCTGGGCTTCAGATACACGTCAAACGCATTAACACAAATCGATTATCGGCCAGACCACATATTACGTCACATAATGGTGGTTTGGTTTTTAATATTCAGTTTCCGAGTAAGAGATTTATTGTTAATTCATTGAGTTTTGATAAAACAAAGGTAAGTAAATCACCAGTTTTATTTGCATACATTACATTATTTATTTACAGAAGAAGTTTTAAAACTTTTGATGAATAGCAATATGTTTCTTAAAATTAAAAATTTAGATTTATTTTAATTTGCTTACTTTTTATGCGTTTTATGTACCCGAAGAAAGTGATGGAGATGAAATGGGTAATCATAACCCTCATGGGAGCAGTAGCTTTCCTTCAAACCCGAATTATTGAGAATTCTCTACTCCTTTTACCTATATTACTTTAATATATTGAACACCCAAAACTAAATATTATTTACAGGGTTTGTTAGCTATTTAAATTAAACAGTTTTTCTAAACGTTACACTGCTAAGTTCGATGAAAAATGAATCCTGAAATCAAAAAAATATACCACGTGTAAATAGCCTGACAGTATTTTTAACCTCAAACTCAAAAGATTTATTTAATTAACTTTCATACTAGCACGGTGATATTCACTGCTTTTTAATCCAACTGTACAATTTTTTATTGTTTCTCTTAATCTATTTTCATTGTTTTCAGATTCATTGATTTCATGTGCGTATGCACATTCTAGTTCCATTATTTATTCTATTCGTCATTTTCTCTGTTTTTAAAATTACTTGGGCATTTTAATATTCAACAGGTTTTCTAATTTTAGTTTAACCTTTCTCCATTTTCCTTCTTTCTACGTTGTACAACAAAAAATACTATATTTTATAATTCACATATTTTTCTAATTTGTTCCAATTTTCAATTTTATAATTTAATTTCTTCTTTAGTAACATATTAAAATATCCTTTCTCCCAATGTATTACCCGGAAAGCTGGTGTTAAAATGTGCCGCTTCGTAGCATATATTGTTTTTAAAATTAAGGTTTATTATTTACTAAACACAAAAAATAACAGAAACAAAATTAATTTATTCCACGAACCCCGCGCAAGTGCACACACACACACACTACACAAACACACACTCACACAAATACATACTAACACACATACACACACACACACACACACGCACGCGCTCGTACATAGGAGGAAATAAATAAGTACTTTACTCTTCAAAGCTACAGTATAAAGAGTATTTCTTGGGCGTTTAGAAGAACGTACAATCATAGACACACATTCGTATCTCTCATATAATATATTTACTTTCTGCTAAATATTCATTCAGTTTCTCCTTTTTATGTCTCGGTTATCTTTTTACCCAGGATTTAACATAAACTTCAGAGTGGACTACCTGCCCTAGTTCTATTTTACCTGACAATACAATAAACCATTTAACTCGACTAAAATATTTTAGCAAAGGCGAATCCTAGATTATGTCATTTTTAGGGTATGCGACGAATTACAATCACGTGTATAATTCTTGAATTGTTTAATTAACGGAATTGTACCGCTTTATATAATAAAATGTACTTTTGGATTCAGGACACTATTGTTTTGAGTGTCACCCTCATAAACATTATAATATAATATATGTTAACAAAGTTATAATGATTGTTAACATTTTATAGGCTGATAGGACTGCTATAGGTTGGCCAGTCTATGAAGTTTTTTAAATTATTTAGCTACATCTTAGTTTCAAAAGAGTCTTAATATGATATGAGTTGATATTGAATAGAAATGTTGTAAGAAATGTGCACATACAAAGCCCTTGAAACCCAGCACTTGGCCTTCTTTTGGTAATGGACTCAAATTTGGAAACTAAAAGTAATATAGAGCGACTAAATAGACCCTCTTGGGCTTTGATCTATTACAAAATGGGTGCTGTATTAAAGAGCTTTTAAAGAAGTCTCTTAAACTGAATATTTCTTTGTAGAATTATTCCAGTTTGTAAGAAATAAAAATTTTAAAACAGCGTTTAAGACCTCATTATTTTTAAATACCTGATTTAAATCAGTCACTTAAAGAATACTATCGATTGTGATATGAATACAAATAATTAATTTTAAATTCTAATCGAAGGTAATAGATGTTTGTAGATACTGAGAACAAAATAGGCCTACAGCATGTTTAAAGAAAGGGCGGTAACTAAGTAAACTTGTTGGAGACAAAAGAAGGGAACTATCTCGCTGGTGCTTTGATGCTCACAAATTGCTTCAGTAAGAGTAGAACTAGGGAAGGGAACATTCTTATTTGTTGATAGAAATAGTTTCGAAATGGCCTTGTCTAGTTGTAACTTGTCTCATCATATGTGTAAAAATTAAGATAATGCGCTAGTGAGCTTCTGTGGTTTAATTAAAGGAACAATTACCTGATCCCTAAAATACTATCGTGTACATGTACCTAAACTTAATGTGAATTGAGTGTTATTTAAATTTAAAATGTATTTATATTGGAATCAAATTTAATAAACTAATTTGTCAACTTTAATTTTAAACGTCAAAATGACAAAATGGCATTTAATTTTTAAAACTTTACGTTGGAGGTATAAATCACTTTCAAGTCCCGTAGGAATGTCAGACCTCTCTCCCAAAAGAGACATTTCTTGCTACTGATTTATTTCTTAAACAATGATAATATAATCACTAATGAAAACCTCGTATTATTATTCACCATATACTTTTGCAATACAGTAATTTTATAATTCAACAACATTTAATAACAGTTTCCGAAATATTATTCAGTGTTTTGGTTTTAAACTCGTCTCCTTTTATAACTATTTCTCGTTCTTCGTTTTTCAATGACTTTATAAGACTTGTCTCAGACAATTCCTTCATAAATATATGAAATAAAATACAACGTTACAGGATATTCTACATTTTTTAATTTTAAACACATTTATTTTACATACAGATAATAATACTTGCTTACTTCTAAATCGTATTACTCATACAAAATATCAGTCTGTAGGTTTTGTATTTTAAAAAAACTGGAATAAAACACTTTACTTTCTTTCCCAACAGTCTGAAATCAATTAGAATTTGAATCATTTAGAAATTATCTGATATATATCACCAGTTATTGTCTTATTAGGATCAGGTGACAATTGCTTTAAAAACAACTTTATTAAACAAGTATGTTTTAATAAATAATATGTATGTTTAAACAAACAGTGTGTTTTAATAAGTGTATGTATAGTTCCTATATTGAATAAATTAAATTTTATTGGTGATTTTTACCGTTAGTTAGGCACTTTGAACCTCCTGATCTGATAAAGTTTTCTTCTAATAAAGAAATGAAAGCTTTGATACAGTTAAAGAAACGGAGGGCAGAACTTTCCGCCGGCTATTTGAAAACAATTTTCCGGGCATGGCAGAACTGCAATAACCTTATTTCAAACTCAATATAATAACTTTGATAAGAATGCAGGTTTTGATTACAAAATATGATCTGACAAAAAAGCTCCTTTAAAAACCAAATAATTTATAAATAAATAATTTGAGTAGTGTGATGTCTATTCTTTTTTACCTCCTAATGCAATTCCTCTTATACAGGTTGTTCAAATTTTTAATCGTTAATAAAATAGGTTTTTATTCATCCAATCATGTTAAAATACATTTTTTTTGTCTGTAGAGCATGAAAATTGATATTAATACAGTTTTCAAATATTTATTTAACTTTTAAAAAGTTAATTCTTGATCGGAATCGAACTAAAAGACTCAATGTTTGAAATCGAACACTTTGGTACTGAGCCACTTTCTCATAGCTAGAACTCGGCTATTTAAAAATGAATATGAAATTATAAAAGAAAGTTTCCTTGCAATAATGAAGCATTACAAGGGATGGATGGAATGAGAAATTATAGACCATCATCAACTTCATAAATTAGAAACTAAAAAAAGCGAATAACTAGTAACAAACTAAAATAACTGTCTAACGTTATACAGAGGGAAATGAAAATTTTAAAAGAAATTCGCTTTCTATTTTGTCACATAATATTGTGATTCTGTCATATTTATAAACCTATACATATTTATATTAATTGTAATTATAAATTAAAAAGTAACTAAAATAAAATTTTTCTTGGCAAACCCTAATAGGAATTTACTTTAGAAATTCTTTTTTTCATATTACTTGTTAATATTAAGAGTAGATCTAGAGTTTGTCCATTTATTGGTACTTGGTCGAGTCTTAGATTTAGATCTTGGAAATAGCTGAAATTGTATAAAAATAAAATTTAAAACAATATTAGTTCATTAAAAACCAAACATGGCTAGAGCCAACTTGGCAAACATTCTTGTTGAACTATCCCTTCTGTACAAACAATCTTTCAAATAATAATAAACCTTGTTATAAATATCTTTGAATATTTTAAAATTAATCTACCAATAAATTAAATAACTCATCTGCAAAGTGTTTGTATTTAAATAGCCTGGGTTGTTGAAAATTTATATATTATTTTAATAAGGTGCCTTATTTGTTTTTTTTATAAATCAAATCTTTCATAGCTTAAATGGTTTGTCAGTGCGAATACATTCTGATAATAGTTATATAATATTATGTAATGTTATATATAACTTTATTATGGAATCAAACAGGATTTTTTTAATCTCTTGACAGTTTTATTTATTGAATCTTTACTTTTAAAAACAGAACTAGATTAAAGATCTTAAGACCTCGTATATTTTTAGTCTGGAATAACCAAAAAGCTATAGTTGTTTAATTAAATTGTAAAATTAGTTATAAATAATCGAAACGTATTATATATAATATTTGAAAAGACTAAGGCAAAATGCATTTCAAGCAGAGGTCAGTAGCCATATCATGTAGGCCCTATGCAAAATAAGACCCAGGTTAACACTAAACTATACAAAAAATATTATTAGTAAAACTATAGTTCAAGGAAAGCGTAAATGGACTTACATTTCTTAGTTAATACCATTTGGTTTAGTCTTCCAGTAATTGTCTTCCAAAACTTCCTTGCTTCGAAATCAGAATTATTGTTTTTATTATTGTTAAAAATTAATAAAAATCGGCAAATGTATTTTTTTAAATAATTTTAATAAATCCTCAAAATGGAACTTTATTCAATAATTTTTTCCAAGAATGTAATAGTAATTTCAGAAAGATGGAGAAATATTTTAAATCCGTTAAAAACCTGTAAAATTACCAGGTTCCACTAATATCAGAAATTCTATTCGTTTAGCTGTTTTCTGACAAATATTATTTAAAGAACGTTTTAAAAATTTATACCAAAAATACAATAAATAAGAAATGACTTATAATATTAGTTTAGTTTTTATTATATTTTTCATAACATTAAATTATATTAGTTTAAAGGGCCTACATAACAAAATTTACCCCATGATAAACTTATAAGTCGTAATACACTCGTGGTGAATTTAAACCTTTCCACGCACTTTCGGGGAGAATATCTGTCATTTTGTGCCCAGTCCGTTTGAAACGTAAACTCACTCTGCCGTAAACATTTATAAGAACGATAAGTTTCATTTCGATGTATCGATCCGTTTTATCTTATTGTGACAGCCACACATTTTTAATTTGCAGTTTACGGACCGGAAAAACAAATGAGTTTTCCTATATTTTACACTTCACACGTGTTCAAGTTTTATTTACGGAGTTTAGAAATTCCTTGTCGAGTTATACTTAGTTCTGACTTTATAAACTATTGATAAACAAATGCAATTAACATACAGTCGTAGGGGGGGGGGGTAGATTTACTGTTATTGCTGTAGAAATACTATACTTGAAGAAATAAGTTTCCGGAATCCTATCCCTTGCGCGATCAAATCTTTTAATGGTCTTTTCATCAGCCTGAATATTTAATTAGAACTTTAAAACTGTCTTTACTTAAAGAAATCGTAACTTTTAGATAGTTCAGTTTTAACCATCGCAATTAGTCTGCTACAGAAAAGTCACTTGACCTACAAGTAACTCTGTAGTAGCTATTAAGGCTATATGAGGATGTAAAACAACTGTTGTATAATTAGAACTTGAAATATGTCTTTATTAAAGCAGTCGTTATTTCTCGATAGTTCAGTTTTAACAATCGCAATTAGTCTGCTACAGAAAAGTCACTTGACCTGCAAGTAACTCTGTAGTAGCTATTAAGGCTATCCTAGGATGTGAAACAGCTGTTGCACTCATTAACAAATGTCGAACATTAATCTTCATGGTTGCAGTATTCTAGGAACATTACTAAACGAAGAACTAACTAAGCAACGAATTGATTAACCATGACATATTTTATGTTAAATAATTTGAATGATTCTAAAGACATACATAAACGTACCCTTTTTTACATTTAGGCTTGAATACAATGAAAATTGTATTATTGATCTGTCCTACATTTTTGTACAATGTACACACAATCCTCAAAAATGAGAAGAGGGCCCTTGTTCATTCGTATACAACGTATAGGCCTACACGTATTCCGAGAATTACGAGTTGTGAGGTAGAAGCTGTGATCTGGTGGCAACTGGCAAGAGTTAAAGTACAAAATAAGGTTTTCTTGATTCCTTTAAGTTTGGTAGAACAGTCCGCAGCGCTATAATGCAGTGGATGTAATTAGCAGTGTGGGGGCTCTACTATAAAGAAGATACCGCTAAGAGATCAGTTCTCTTTTTAATATAAAATAAAATAATTAATTGTATTTGGTCTTTAAAATGTTAGTAGCTATCAGACAACGTACGAGACTTGCTCTGAGTATCGGTTTTAAAATGATTACAAAATCTCAGCCTTCAAAAAAAGAGAAAAATGGCCAACATCGAGATTAGTAGTGTTGTTAACGACAAAGTTGGTGATATTGTTTGTTTGGAAATGTTAAGGGTGGATTATACACTATCCGGCTTTAATAGGGTGATAATCCTTAATGATAATTTAAAAATTACTCCAAATGTAAGGAATATTTATTCAAATGAAATCAACAAGTGTATATAAATCATAGATAGAAGCTTTAAAATAACTGTTAGGAAGTGGTTTTGTGATTTCAATGTAGGAATTAAATTAGTTACACAAACTTTAAAGTGTTTACTCCCAATTGTCTGACAATAAACTAGAAGGGTGTCAAAGTTTTTCGTAAATACCGGTCTACGAGGAATTTTCAGGGCGTCTTAAAAAATGAACCGTATTTTTTCATATTACTTTAAAATTTAGTGAGGAACACAGTATAAAATCTGTCTGAAGTACAAAATCAGAGCAATTGGAGATTGAAGTCACGGGCAAGACTGTTTCGCAGGTGTGTTTTGTTGGTGTGAGTTTCACACCAATTGATTAATTAATTAAATTAGGGTAATTTAAATTAACAACTTTTTCCAACATGCTAATGTTTTCTCCCCTGTTGCTCTGTAATTCCCTCTCAATTTGGTTTAATGAGGAAGTGTGTGTCTAAGCAAATTCATATCACTGTTCTTAGTTCACCTCGATATGTTACCCAAGGTATTTGTGTCATTTCGTAACGTAAACCTTGTATACCATTTGAGAAAGCATTCCCTGAAACTTTAGGTAGACTATAATTTAGGCCATTTTTCAAACCTCCTCCGCTATTTTTACCGTCGTATATCTAAAACTTAGCAGTTATAATTAGCGTTCTAGACCAATAACAAGATGAACCTACTTGGGCCTTACTTGGGGATTAAAGTGTTCATTGAAGTTAATGTAGCCAGTAGCATGACTCATTATTAACCAGAGTTTGTATCTAAGTATTCAGTAACGTTAATGTAGCCAATAGCATGTCTCATTATTACCCAGGGTTTGTATCTGAGTATTCAGTGACGGTAATGTAGCCAGTAGCATGACTCATTATTACCCAGGGTTTGTATCCGAGAATTCAGTAACGTTAATGTAGCAAGTAGCATGACTCAGTATGATCTAGTGTTTATATCTGAATATTCAGTGACGTTAATGTAACCAGTAGCATGACTCATTATTACCCAGGGTTTGTATCCAAGAATTCAGTAACGTTAATGTAGCAAGTAGCATGACTCATTATTACCCAGGGTTTGTATTTGAGTATTCAGTAAAGTTAATGTAGCCAATAGCATGTCTCATTATTACCAAGGGTTTGTATCCAAGAATTCAGTAACGTTAATGTAGCCAGTAGCATGACTCATTATTACCGAGGGTTTGTATCTGAGTATTCAGTGACGTTAATGTAGCCCGTAGCATGACTCATTATTGGATTTGTATTTGAGTATTCAGTAAAGTTAATGTAGCCAATAGCATGTCTCATTATTACCCAGGGTTTGTGTCCAAGAATTCAGTAACGTTAATGTAGTCAATAGCATGTCTCATTATTACCCAGGGTTTGTATCCAAGAATTCAGTAACGTTAATGTAGCCAGTAGCATGACTCATTATTACCCAGGGTTTGTATCTGAGTATTCAGTGACGTTAATGTAGCCAGTAGCATGACTCGTTATTACCCAGGGATTGTATCTGAGTATTTAGTAATGTTAATGTAGCCAATAGCATGACTCATTATTACCCAGGGTTTGTATCCAAGAATTCAGTATCGTTAATGTAGCCAGTAGCATGACTCGTTATTACCCAGGGTTTGTATCCAAGAATTCAGTAACGTTAATGTAGCCAATAGCATGACTCATTATTACCCAGGATTTGTATCCAAGAATTCAGTAACTTTAATGTAGCCAGTAGCATGACTCATTATTACCTAGGGTTTGTATCTAAGTATTCATTAACGGTTATGTACCCCGTAGCATTACTCATTATTGGGTTTGTATCTGAGCATTTAGTAATGTTAATGTACCCAGTACCATGACTCATTATTACCCAGGGTTTGAGTATTCAGTAACGTTAATGTAGCCAATAGCATGTCTCATTATTACCCAGGGTTTGAATATAACTATCCAGGATAAGTTTTCAGAAAATGTGACCTGAAAACCACAGATTTTCTTTGGCGACACCATGTATCTTAGTCAGAATATGTCTACAAATTAATCACATAATGTGAATTGTTGTGGACAATAATTTTTGTTTGAATATGCGAATATATCCCTATGTAATTAGACTTGAGGAAGTTTATTCGCAACGTCCAGGAGCACTTCTGATTTAACATGTTAGAGGCTACATTTTAGTGGCTTCTATAAATATAAATACGATTTAAAATGTTGGATTGCCGGGACAGTGTAACTTCGAAAAAAATATTTACAAAATAAAATCCAGTAATAATTTAAAAAATTCAGACGTATTTAGCATAACCTTATAAAAGTTTAGGTCATCTATACGCTAATTTCCTGTAGGAAACTCATACAACACATATAATAAAAACCTAACATAAGTTCAACTAATCTTATTACTTGAACTTTAAACGTAAATTTTCATTACTTATAAATCTTACTTTTAAACCTTACTAAATAGATCATTGTAAATGAACATGCAACCTATTGCATAAGTAATTATTAATCAATATATTAGATTATTTTATTTACTTAGCATATTAAAAAATAAAGCAATTTTTGTTATAAATATTCACTAACCCCCTACTTGTAAAAAATACATAAAGTAATATAAACAAGAATTAAAAACAATTGTTTTTATGAAGTCATACATATCACTTAATTTATTCAAACACTATACTTCTGAATATAAAGGAATTAATTTTTGACAACAATTTAAACATAACCTCCAAATAACCTTCAAGTGAAGAGATAACAGATGTTTAGGATTAAAGCTCATGCTTGACATTCAGTAATTCTCAAGAAAATAGTTAATCTCCGGATTTTTACGTACACTCGTAGAAATTCTTTAGTGGCATCACGGCTCTATCGATTCATTATATTGCAACTTTTATTTTATGCTGCAGCAAATTGTGACAGTTTTCATCCAGTAAATGAACGGCTTGAAATAGCATCTTATTTTGGATAGTTTTTAACACAATTTTAATCAGTGTCTGCTAAGGAGGATCCGGATATAATATTTTAATTTTTTGTTAATGGCATGCTATTGTTACAATAATTTTAGCTAACCTCAATACTAACAAATTCTCTGAGGAATTCTCTTGATATAGAAAAAGGAATTAAGTGTTAGTAAAATTGGCTTTGCAGGAGAGTAACACGAGGCAAAAGAGATAGAAATGTAAATATAGCAACTCCGATATAGATGTAAGTTCACTCTGGACTCAAACAAAGCTGGGTAGAGTGTTTATAAAGGTAATCTATAAAGTGATTAGGAAAGGAAACAACGAATCGAAACGGTCTTAATAGGAGAGTCTGTTGAGTCTTTTGAGTATTCATTAATGTTCGAGTCACTTTCACGACATTTTCCTCTCAGTATTTATTTTATATTATTTATATGTAACTAAACGTTTATATCCTGAAACAAGAACAATCTTTAAAAATTAGATAGAAACTTGTTTTTATAATTTATTTATTCCAATCGCTTCCATTTATTTGAATGATTCATATTTAAACAGTAAAAGAAACAACAAGCAAACAGAAAATAAAAATTATTTACGTCCACATATCAAACGAAGGCGTTCCACTCTGGTACTGCAGTAGGCTTGAGTTATGGTTTGGAACTTTGCCAGAAAAGTTTTAATGAATCTTTCAACGCACATCTGTGAACTTAGTGGAATAAGCAACAAAGTAATTGCATTAATAAAACTCTTACTTCCAAAATAAAAAATAAAATATTGAATTATTGTAAGTTTAATAAGAATATGAGATAAGCATACTTTAATATAACAGGAAACAATTTACATGTGTGCATTCACCTGAGTGCTGTTGAGTCTAGACCTCCAATGAGCCAGAGCCAACTCGGCTGACAATTCTCAATTCATTATCATTTCACATAGTAAGTAATTATTTAAACAAATTCTTTGTAAAAATCCTGTCAATGTTCCAAACTCTTGAATAGGGCTGGTTTGGTATTTTGCATCAACTCTTTCTTTATATAAGACCATGAATTCAATTGTTAGACAGGTTTATGCAAAAAACGTTTCAAACTGCCGTCTTGGAGTAACTTTACTATTTACTAGGCTCCGTTGTGTATTCTCATGGAATGCATTTTATAAAGTTTTATTATTTGTTTTACTATTTCTTTATTGTAAATAATAAATATGTATCTAAATATTTAAGAGTTTTGGTATTTTTCAATAGTAAAAACAAATGTAAATTTCAGAATAACAAAACTATGGTTTATTTTGGAAAACGTTTTATTGTGTAAATTTTTTTTATTGCTTTATTGTATTTTCCCCAATCAGTGTATATTGCAACGGTCCAACGACTCAACGCACTTTACCCTTATACCAAGTGCCGCCGCCAGCCCTTCCTAGGTAAAGAACTTTGAAACGAGCCGTTCCGGCCTACGGCCAGAACCCTGTGCAATGTCCGCCAAAATCTGCCAGAAAACAAGTCACTGGACTTTATTTAAAAACCTAACTCGCTGAGATTTAACCCTTTGGGTAACCAACCTTGCATGCGTAACCGAGGTTGGTAACAGCGACTGATCGGGGAGAGAACGAGAACGCCAACACAATCATTATCCGTTTGTACGAATACGGAAAGAACTAAGTTTGAAGGCAGTTCAGTTTTCCATATTTACTTATTGTAGAGAAAATTAGGTATCTTGCTAACTGTTTACACAGAAATATATTAAACTAAATATCAGTTTAACTTTCAATATATGTTGACATTCATCCCAAGTGTTTCATTATTGTTAAAGACCAACTACTTTTATCCTGTATTGAGATTCAAGAAATTACAAGAGTATAGATAACAGAAGCGGAACGTCTAAAGATTGAAACACCCTAAAGTCGAATCCTCAGTCGAAATTATGGACGTGAGATATGGGAAAGAGCTGCTATGTTTCTGCATTAATGTGTTTTAATTTGGTTGATTAATTTATTTATTATTAGAAGAAGATTGTTTATAGTAGGCCTAACAGCAAATGTGTACAGATTGCCGACGTTTTCACTCAAAACTTTTATTAAATTTTTAAAATATTTCATATTGATTAGGTTATGGAATAGATGATAGCGCTTTATTATTTATTCTGTACTTATCTCGAGTGCTCAGATAAACATGGATTTTAAATAGGTTATTTTTTCCATAAAGTGAGAAACTTTATTTCTCCAGTGTTTTGTCAGAAATATACAAATGTAGCTTTTGTTTTTAATGAGTTCTCTTGAGCGGCCATTTTATAGAATGAAATGAAAATCTAGAGCTGTAAGTGTAACCTTTCGTGTTGGGCTGCCACTACCATTGGCCTAAATATAAGGCGGACAGGGAGGGCTGAACTGTGCTAAGTAATTGTGGTATTATGAGGGTTACATAACGCTATTTTACAATTATCTAACAATCTTTGGCAAAATAATTTGATACAACTGAACAGTAGTTAATAAGCTCTAGTAAACATTGTATCTTTTACAACTATTTGTAAGTTGTATCCCTGTTATATACAATGTGTATTTTAATTTATTTCTACATAAACAACAAATTAACTTGAAATTTTGGTAAGAATTTGTGAAGACAATGATAACGTTAGTAGTGTTTCATCAAAAAAAAAAAAAAAATGTTTGGTTGTTTCGGTTGAAAAATAGTTGAAAATATTTTAAACTCTTTTAATATAACCTCTCCTCTCATAAGGATTACTTTTGTATTCTATCCTGATTTGATTCGATCTCTTTGGAGCACAAGGTATTTATTTCTCTCGTAGTCTCTCACAGACTAAAAGCAACTACTAAGAGGGGCGTTGCTTGAGGTAGCACTAGCAACATAACACATAAAAATATAGATTTAATAAATACATATACCAAATTCAAGACACATTCTCCCTGCCAAATATTCCTATATAAGGTAGGAGGTCAGGCAGCCTTTTAACGGAGCGAGCAAGTCTAATCCTACGACGGGACCTAAGCCAAATCTTTCACAGAGCTGGAAACATGCCATTATTTTAGTTTTACTCATAACCACCTATCATTTATAAACAATAGTAAGCAGTAGTCAACCGTATTCTTAATAGTGACTGAAATTGAAGAATTACGAATCTTAATTTCCTAACCTAACCTAACCTAGCATAACCTAACTTGACTTAACCTTAGCTTTTTTTTCTCTTTAATGTTCAAATTTGTACCAAAGGAACCTGATTTGTCTTAGTAGAGAAGGGATACAAATTTCCATAGTCAGTGATTCTAGATATAAGAATTGTCTCTCTAGGAAAGAGGCTAAAATAAAAGTGTAAGACTGGTTGTGACATAAAATAGTTCATACTGTTGCCACTGACACACAAGCGGGAAATGTTTATTATTTTAGTTGAGTTCCATTCGAACACTGAATGTGCCTAGTTATAACAAGCAACACAAATGCCAGAGATTAAGTCAGGACATTTACGTACAGGCCTATATATATATATATATATATATATATATATATATATATATATATATGTAATTTATCCCTATATAAATATTGAAGATCTTTAAAATGCAAAAATGTAGCCTTGCATGTAACTGTTGTTTAAATCCGTCTGTTTATTACTTGTAAAACGTTTGAATTATTTTAGAAACATTTAAAACCAATCATAAAATAGCCAAACGCAAGTTGCATAACAGCAATTACATTAACCGCCTAATTTCTTTCCTGCCTGTATTTGTAACCACGACATAGCCGCACGAACGGTTCCAATTGCAGCACAGCATTTCCATTTTATTAGTTAAAATAGCCACTTAAAAATAATTGAGACGTTTCCTTCCGTTTAATAGGCTTTACTATAAAAACGTAAGATTAAATTGAATACAATTTCTTATGTTTGTAGAGGTTTGGATATATTTCATTTTGCTGGTTTTGTGTAAACAATGCGATCACAATTTAATTTTATTCTAATGAAAATAGATTCCTCTGTTAAAAACGGAAGGTATTTACTAAATTTCAATTAAAAAAAAGATTTCTGTAACGTTTACCTTCACTCATGTACCCAACTAGCACAATCTAGCTGTATATTTAAATTTCATATCTAATATTGTGTGTCCTTTTCCTTTGCCTTAGTCCTCCTCGTATATATACATATATATATATATATATATATTTGTGTGTGTGTGTGTGTGTGTGTATGTGTGTTGCAACGGACCGGCCATACGACTCATCGCCCACAACCCTTTTACCATTCGCCGCCGCGTCCTTCCTCCCGCTGTTAGGTAAAAATTTTGAAACGAGCCGATCCGGCCAACAGCCAGAACCCTGTGCAATGCTCGCCAAAATCTGCCAGAGATCCAGTCACTGGACTTTATTTGAAAACCTATTTGACCTATTTAACCCTTTGGGTATCCGTTCCCGGGGAATGAGTTCATTTGAAGGCGTATTATGGCTAACTGACCATTTTGGTTTAGGATTGTGTAAGAAAGTTGATTACATAAATATAATCTCTGTTGTGTTGCAAGTTAGTAAAAAGCTTTTATATTTAAATTAAAGTTACGTTACAGCACAGTTTGTAAACATTTTTATATCTTTAAAGCTCTACTTAATCATCTGTTTCTTTAAACTTGTGTGTATATATATATATATATATATATATATATATATATATATATATACATATATTATATATATATATATATATATATATATATATATATATATATATATATAAACGTGTTATAACCTCTTTAGTAAACAAATAATTTTTATATCACCTTCTTCTTATCTTACTTCTTTTTCAAAAATTTAGGATATTTTATATTTACTTTAAGAATAAATTTTATCCTTTCTAGTTGAATAATTTAAATTCTCAAAATGTATTAAAACATTTTTTTTCAATTCAGTGTTTTTAAATTAGGTCGCAAAAATTACTATACCTGAAATTTATTTAATGCATGTTTTATGACTTAAAATTACTTCATTGGATCCACATGTTCTTTTTCCGAAATTTTACTTTCTTATTTTAAATCGTTCTGAAAAAACTCATCATAATTTACTTTGCAATTTTTGAAATGAAAAATTCACTGTCATTTTTGTAGTGCTTTTTCTATTTTAAAATCTTTATACAATTGTTAAATAATTTTGGAAATTATTTATTTTCTTTCATATACTCAACTTTTCCGGTCATCCTTTACTCTAAACAAGTTAAGTTACCTAACATCCATGTTTCATGGCTTCAGCGAATTGATAAACAATTTAAACGTAATTGACAAAAATTTAAAATCTCTTTTTTCTACTTATTATTTATTTGCATTTAACTACATTAACTTTTAAATTTTTATTGATTTATTTTATGTTCAAAACTGTTCACTTTTTTCTTCGTTCATCATTTTGCGTCCCCTTGAAAGTCGATGGTATCTGTAGGTGGATTTTAACCTTTTCCCCCACTTTCAAATATGTATATAACCCTTTCTCACGATTAATTGCCTTGTTTATATCCCTTAAACTACTTAAATTAAAATTACATTTGCCTAATGCATTTTTATCTTGTTTTGGCTTCGCTATTTTGACTATACAACTTTTTAAATTTATGAAATTTACAATTGCACTTACAACGGTAAAATGTGACATTATAGACCGTTGCAATATGAGAACAAAATAATATTTCTATATGTTTGCAGGAAATGTTACTTTTTATTACTTCTTGGTACCCTATTTTTGTGTACAATAATAAAATTATTGGTATTATAATTTGATTTAAACTTCTCATGATCGCTTTCAATTCCTACAATTAGTTCACTCTCTGTCTGTATTCATCAGGCTCAAATTTTCAATAGTTAATAACATACTTTTTATTCATCCACGCAAGTTGAAATACATTTTTTTTAAAATTGTATTGAATGACACTTGATGCTAATTTAGTTTTTTCAATTATTAATTTATTATTTTTAATTCAAAAAAGTGTATGTAAATAAATAAATAAGTAAATATATATATATATATATATATATATATATATATATATATATAATTTACACTAGTAGTAGTAATATAAATGTAGTTATTTAGTGAAAAGTAAAAAAAATAAAACTTTTCCTCGTTGATCTAAGAATTTGTTGACTTACCAATTGTTTGATATAACTTGGTAGTAACATAACCAAAATAATTTAAACAATATTTAAATTATTATATAAATATATTATATTGTATAAATAATTATCTTAAACTTAATTGTTCGGAAATGTGATTGTTTATCAACTATATATATATATATATATAATTTAGAAAAATGTAATTATTTCCGTTTTGTTCTGTAAATTGTCACCAAAAAAGGAAACAGGAGTTATGAAAATTACATAAATAGATTTTTATAATGATTGTTTCCAAAAGCTTATAAATTAACAGGTTGGCAACTTATGCATGTGAGTTAAAGAAATGAATGTAGTATTGAATGTGCTACACATTGCAAAAATAAGAACAAGGAATTACACTGCAAATGTAGTAATTAATTAAAGAACACTTATTATTACTAAGCTTTTATGAAAAAATAAAAGGTCCTTAGTGTCTAAAATTAGTAGCACGATAGAAATCACAATGAGTTTAATAAATTTAAATGAGACATACCTTAATATGTTCAAAATATTTTGACTATTTTGGGAAACATTGTAGTCAATTTATATTTATTCACCATCTAACCACAAAAAAACCTCTAACCATATTATCTTTTTTCAATAATGGTATACACGTCCATGTAGCAAAGGGAGAAACGAATCTAACTCAGAGGAAGCAAACAAATCACTCTCTATAGTCATCAAACACAGAGCTATAGTCATGAAACACAGAGTTAGTTTTTGTTGCCTCTGAGGATAAATGCTTAGCGATCAAAAACGTAAATAAATATTTGAAAATTGATTATGATTAAAGGTGTTTTAAAATATTCTCCTCTTCGATTTTGTTCATGCACCTAGTGTATAAAATGTATGTACCTCACGAAAAAATCTGTTTTAATAAAAACACAATACTTACTATAATATATAAATAAATAATATATATATATATATATATATATATATATATATATATATATATAATGTAATACTAGGTAAAATTCACTTTTATAAGTCTTAATAAAAATTTATAAGTTAAAAGGAATAATGATTCAATGCTGCTTTTGTTACAAAATTTTTTAATATCTTAATATGACATTCCTTATTTTCTTTTATAAAGTCACTTACTAATTACAAAGTCTTATTTCATCCACAAAGAATTTCAAAAAATTAAGCTTTATTAGCCTAAGTCTAAAATTTGTTTATGGCAGCAAGAAGTTTAGTTATAAATTTTTAATATTAATTGAATTTGATTTAATTACTTTAATTTGAGCTTGAGCTCTCCTTATCTCGGGTTAATAGGTGGGTTTTCTAAATTTTGAATAATAAAATTTGAGTTGGCACTTTCAAAAAAAATATCTAAGTTACAATTCTTACAAGCTAAAATTTTTTTACAAGTTATTTGGTTACTAATTAAATAATTTCCTGAATAATGTCTTCTTAATCAATCAGTTCAATGATTTGGCTTAATGTTATTCTGTAATTATGATTTGAATACGATACTGCACTTTCCGCACCAGTTAAAAAAATAAAATTTCCACAGCCAATCCTGAACACGTCTGCCTCGTTCACATGCTCTGTTCCAACTACCTGACGCTGCCTTTTTAGCAACAAAATGGCCAAGTCGTCGAATTCCACTATTTTCTCGTTTATTCCTTCTAACAGCTTTACGGATGTCATGTTCACCGCCTCTGACACACTTCTTCTTCTTAACAACTGCACTTAAATTTCTTTGCAAAACAATGGCATTTAAATCTTATTTTCCAAACTGTTTTAGATTATATCTCCACGAGAAATATTTAAAACGAATATCTTTTGCCGGTCATGCGCACGCAACTCTACAAATTCGTTCCCCATCTTGTTTACTACAGAACATTCACTAGCTTGCTGTTTGAAAGTTTTAAGTGTATTTATATCGTTCTATTGTTCTATTTAAATTGTTATCTATCAATTACTTCTAATACAATTTCTTATAAATAGTGATTTGTGTTTTTTTTTAATTTTTATATAAAATCTTGTGATTAGATCTAAAATGTGGCCATGTGCATTTTCTACACAAGTGAAATTAGGTTATGTTTACATTTCGTTCCCGGTATATTTTAGTAATTTTTTTACATACTGAATTTATTTATATATATTTATCTTATTTTGTAAGTGCCCTTTATATATATACTACTTCAAAATGTTACAATATATATATATTTGAGTAACTTTTTTGTGCCTTTCTCAACTTTGCAATATTATTTACTGTTAACGCGTTTTGGAACAAATCTATTTTCAAAAGAAAATTCGTACTATGTGTACGATTTAAATTTGAAAATGGAATCTTTCCTAAAAGCGTCAACAGAAGAACATGTTGTAAAGTTAGGAAAGGCACAAAAAATTTACTCAAATATATAGAAATGTCCCATAGCAGAAATGAAGATGATTATATTAAGAACTTCATATCACTCTGATCTCTAAATAATACCAAATTATACTAGTACTTACATTTACAAAACCTATAAAAATGTAAAATACGGGAAATGTTGGATTACTATATTACAGTTTTCGAATCTTGTTTTGTTCTTGATGGTGTATTCATATAATGAAGAATAAGTCATTAAAACTATTAATGAAACTTTAAATGCACACTCGCTTCTCGGTGGTTTAATTAAACTCCCACAACTTTACAATTAGTACTCATTGCATATTTATTTATACATTACGTTTCCGACAGCGAGGTTTTTAATGAAATCCCGCGCATATTTTTCTACTACTCTGCAGAAGTTGCTGTCCAAAATTTAAAGCCTATAAAAAACGCTCCAAAGTAGTTTCAGTTTTTCCCAGCGACTTTATAGTTCCGAATATAATTAAAGTACAAGTCCATTGCCTGATAAAGATAAATATTGCACTATAATATATAGATAGATATATACTTAGGGAATATTATGAAAGTTATTATATATATATATATATCGCAATATGTATTCTTGTGTATTAATAAAGAACTAAGTCAAAATACAAATACAAGAATTATAATTGAATTTACAATTCAAAGCTTTTCGTAAGGCTAACAGTACCAACATCATCAGGAATATTAAACAATTCTTTAAAGAAAGATGTAGTCAAATGTTGTAGCTGACATTCTTGTGTATTGATAAAATATGTCTTCTTGACTTCGCAACTCGTGATACAGATGATTAAACTCCCCCAGTTTAGATCGAATTCGATATACTTCATTAATATGCTTTCTCTTTTTCTCAGGAAATTCTTCTTAAAAAATCGTCGTATAATACACATTTGCCGCGTCTTCTCTTGTCGAAGATATTTCAACTTGGAGGACGAGAACTGAGGTGATCGCGCTATGGTGTGTTGTGAACGTACGACGATGTCTGGTCGTACGAATTGGTGACCTGTATGAGGACACACATTTAGATAGCCCGATCAACGCGCGATGGAACCGACAATTGCTGAACGATCGCACGCTCTCTAGTAGGACATAGCCTAATACGTTCGATTTTGTATCCGGGAAATATAAACTTAAACTGAATAATTTCTTTATTATTTGGTGTATATTTATTTTTATTTATATTATTTTCCAATTTTTTAATTATACTATTGTTTAATAAACCAATAGTTTTTATAAATATTTTGTATTACTAATTGGTAAATAATGGTAAATTCTCTCAACCTATTTATATGGTTTATTTAAATTCAATTTCATTCTTTATAATAAACAATAAAAACCTATCATTTTTGTATTATATATATATATATATATATATATATATATATATATGTGTGTGTGTGTGTGTGTGTGTGTACATATATTTATATATATATATATATATATATATATATATATATATATATGTGTGTGTGTGTGTGTGTGTGTGTGTGTGTGTATACATATGTATATATATATATAGTCTATATATATATATATATATATACACACACACACACATATATATATATATATATATATATATATATATATATATATATATATATATATATATAACTTGCGTGTTTTATTAAGCTTGAATGGTTTTTAAAATAATGTATAAACCTTTGTTAATTAAGAAACATTTAATTTAGAAAACTGTTACAATCATTAAGCTTAACAAATTCAACTGATATACATTCAATTGGAGGTGAGACGACTGTTCTCTTCAAGAGTTTGCTACACACTGAAGCTAAAGCTGTTTTTCCAACTGCACAATAAAAAGTCTGCGTAAGCAGGAATCTACTTTAGTAAGAATTATATTTAGTTAAGCTTACATTATTCATTCACATAACTCCTCCATCTCTCAATAAAACTTCGGGAGTTGGCAAAGTTGTTGAAGTTCTATTTGTTATTTTGATGAAGGTGAAGTATATCAAGCCGCGGAATAGGGCGCCATAAAGGGCAATAGTTCATATACTAATG
The DNA here is from genome assembly GCA_036971475.1 of Prosapia bicincta. NCBI lineage: Eukaryota > Metazoa > Arthropoda > Insecta > Hemiptera > Cercopidae > Prosapia > Prosapia bicincta. The sequence continues at coordinate 100,656,242 of JBAIZL010000004.1, read as the reverse complement.
TGATCGGTTATTTCCATAGTTGGATTAATTCTTAACATAGTTTCTGTGTTTTTTTTACCCACTCCAGTCGTTTAACTTTTACTGTAAACTCTGGCTATTTATCTATCGTAAATTGCAGTTCGGACGTATCCATGAGAATAGGGTGACCTCCAGAGGTTGTTGACGTGTGGCTGAGTTTATGCCGTTGAAAACGACCGCGTCATTATTAGTTTTTATTATGTATATGCCTTGAAGAGTGACGGTGGTAGTTGCCTTGCTACTGGTAATTTCTAGAGTCTCTTTATTGGGGAAGGTTGCCAGGTAAAAGTTGATTTCTGGGATTCAGTTAATTAGGTTTTCCGTTACTTCCAAAGCAGTGCACTCGCAATTGTTGGCGTTATTGTTTCTGATTATGGATATTTTATAGTCTAATTTGTGGTGCTTTAAAAGGTAAAATGAGGAAAAGTATTTGGAATCTATTTTACCATTACAATCACTGTCTAAACCCAAAATTACAGAATAAGACACTAACATGTGCCTTACTCTTGGTATAATTGTTACATAAACTGTTTCATATTTTGTGGGTATAGAATGTAATTTATACAGTTTAAAATGCGTCTTCTCTACAATAGATAAGTTGATAAAATATACAATTTTTTTCATAATCTAGTTTACAGTTGACTTTAATCAGGTTTTCTAATTCCCACATATTTTTTTTTATTTTGGGTTCTAAAGGTATTCTCTCGTTATATTATTTATATATTTTGCTTAATTCCTCATATAGCTCTTGAGTTGAGATCACACTATGGTGTACAACACCTAGTTTACAAAATGTAAGAGAATTTTCCAAATTTGTGATTACCTGTAACATTATGTTATATCAATTGTTCAATTGGTTTAAAATACTTCTAAACTTTTCTAGTTCAACAAAGTCATTTACGTTACAATTCACAATATTTAATTTATTTTTTAATAATACAAAATTTTCGTCGATTACATTGAACGTTTTATTTAATTCTTCCATAATAATATTACTAAAGGAGTATTGCGATTCAAGTTGATAATTAATTTTAATTTGCTCATTTTCTATATCTTTATATATCTTTTCATATTTTTTACCATCATATGCATTTAAATTGCCTGTTATAGATTTAATAACGGATCCTAGTTCATCTATAAGACCTCTTTTTATTCTTTTATTACTGTTAAAAAGTATAATTTCTAATTTCTCTTCATTTACGTTTTTAATGTGGTTAACATATTTAAAATAATTACCAATATCTCTTATTTTATTATTATTGTCTGTTACATATTCATTACCTAATAGGCTACCGTTATAATTGCCGCAGTTAGCTTCAAAATTTTGTAATACATCATAATAATAGAAATCAATGTCATTTAAATGATTAATAAAGTTCCTTACATTAAAATAGTGGACAAAAGTATGGTAGGAAGATTCTAATTTGGCTCGCCCAAGGTCTATCGGGATTATTCCGAGGTTGTTAGTGATGTCTGATATCTGCTGAGTCGGTGGTTGTGCCAAGGACGAGCAGGATGGATCTGGAAAAGGATTTTGAACATTAATTATATTTATCTTCCTAGGCCTTTTAATTTTTGACAAATGTATTTTTTCATTTGTGTTTTGATGTCTAGGCTTTATTTTACCAGTTTTCCTTTATTAACTGAAGATAATTTTTCTTTGCTATATTTATTTTTTTGTCTTACCCTGTTTTTGTATTGTTTTTACATAAGCTCCAGTTGGAATATCTGGAAGTGAGTACTTGTTTATATTTCTTTTGTCCAAAAGGTTTTCTTTAATGGTTAGCATTTCTAATGTATTCATACAGTGCTTATGTTTTCTCTCTATGGCCTAAAACGTAGTCGTTTGATAACTGATTTTCTACATCTACATCCAGTAGTGTATTCGAGTTTATGTGTCCAAACAAAACTTCATACGGCGTTAATTTAGTAACTGAGTGTATGCTATTATTATATGCTATAACTGCATATATTACTTTTTTTTAATATATTGTCTTTTTTGAATTCAGTTTGGTTTTTCAAAAGTTATGAGTTCTACTAAAGTGTAATGAAACCTTTCACGTAATCAGAGTAAATTATTCTTGTACTTGGGAATTGTCTTATTTCTTTATATATATATATATATATATATATATATATATATATATATATATATATATATATATATATATATATATATATATATATATATATATATATATAAGTTATGTGAAGGAATAATGTGAACTTGACTAAATAAAATGCGTACTAGAATAAATTCCTGCGTACGCAGATTTTCCATTGTGCAGCTGGTGAGGCAGCTTAAGTTTAGTGTGTAGCAACTCCTGTACAAGAGAGTCGTCTCCACTCCAACTGAATGAACATCAGTTGTATTTGTAACTGTATTTATTGAGCAAAATTAATGTAACAGTTTCCTAAATTAAATGTTTGTTAATTAATAAAAGGTTTATAACAATAAAATTATTTTAAAAAAACCTTTCAAGCCTAATAAAACACGTAGCTGGCACAATCTTGGGAAAATTAGTGGTTATATTTTTTTTCAATATTAATCGTTAACCGAGATACTGCAACCTCGATAAAATTGCAGAGTGCATATCTGTAACGATATCGGGAAAACTTAATAGAGTGCATATCTATTACGAACACGTGAGAACATCGTGACAGAAGAAAGAATAACTTAGAGTGAAAGTGCTAATTGTTCAGTGTCAATACGCGTTGTGTTCCCACTGTAACAAATGAGCAAAGTATTTTGGATTTTACTGTAAGTAGATCCTAGAAAATATTACTAAGAAAAGTGTTATACTTTTAATATATTATTGATTTTAATTTTTATTATTTTTGAAATAATAATATAAAGTAAAAATGGCTACTCCAATTTTAAAAAAGAAATTCTTACATATGATACCAGAATTTTCTGGAGAGCCTATAATGCTACATAGATTTGTCACAATTTGTGATAAAATAGTAAGTAAATTCTGTGTTGCTAATAATCCTGATGACTTTCAAAATGAATATTTGATGTCCTCAATCTTAGCAAAACTAAAAGGACAAGCTTTAGAGTTAGTTGTAAGCTCAAACAGTTATAACTGGTTAGATGTTAGAAAAATTCTTTTAACTAGTTTCCAAGATAAAAGAGATTGTTTTACAATATATATTTAAATGGCCGAGCTAAAACAACTAGTAAGTGAATCTCCTTTTAAATTTTAGAAAAGGATACACAAATTATTAAATTTGCAAATAGCATATTGTATTAATAAAGAACCAGTTAAAGCTATTAATACAATGTGTGGATATGGTCAAAAATTAGAATTAAGAGTTTTGTTAAGAGGTCTTCAAGAACCACTAGGGTCTTTAATGAGAACTAAAACTCCCACAACACTCGCAGAAGCTTTACATGTGGTAACTAACGATTTTCAATTAAAAAATAATAAAATGTTTACACAACCGAACAAACAATCAGTTTTTTAGAAAGGTCAAAATTATAACGTAAGAGAACCAATACACCTAGAGACTAACTATCACCAAATACCTAAACAAACTTACCAACAGCCAAATCCATCCTATAAACCATCTTTTGCCATGGCCAATCTCAAAGACAACGATTAACCAATAGTAGTAAACCTTATTACCCTCAACGGAATACGAGTTAGCAACCTACCCCTATCAGCATATCCACTAGACAGACAGACAGGCCTTCTAGACAAAATATTAATCTTTATCAAATTACCGGACAAGGAGCTGAAAACGGCGAATATTCAATGTACCAAATTAACGGACACGAAACGTTCGCTTCTGACGAAAATTCAGAAAAGGACGAGTATTTCCCTGAGCACCAAAACTTACAAAGACTATGAAGAAAATGAAGAGACCATTCAAACCGATCAAATTAATTGTTTAGGTTGTACAAGCCTCGGAACTAATTTTCCATAAATGAATTTCAGTGTGAAAATAATGAATTACCTTTCATATATGACGCAAATACAAAATTAAGAATATTAATTGAAACAGATAGTACTCGATCATTTCACTAGGTTGGAAAAAGTTTAAAACATTGGTAAGAAAAGGGCCGTTTGAAGTTACCACTGCACACGGCACTTCAAACGAAGATTTTTGATGCAAAATACCCCTGTTTTCAAAAACGGCAAATAAATTTTATTTATTTGATTTTCATCAGAGTTTCGACCTATTACTGGGTCTGGATAATATAAAAGATTTAGGAATAAGTTTAGACTTTGTAAACAATAACTTACTACTTTGTGGTGAAGAAATCCCTATTCAGTATTTTAATACAGGAAAAGGAAAATGTGATAAAACAGACAGCACGTCAGTAAAACAAGAACAATTGAGTTATATTATACAAGCCTGCACTAGCCAAATAGTGTACACAATATTAATAATATAGAAGGACTCCTTCATACAAGCACTTTAATGGGTTAAAAAACCACAATGCGTAGTTTCAGTTCATAAGGGTGAAGCCTATTGCCATATTGTAAACAACACGGAAGAAAATATAAAAATAACAATAAATGCAATAAATAACTAGAATTAAAACCTTTAAAAGATTACAATGTTCTTGAGCCTAATGCAATTCAAACCAACACTAATTTAAATATGTGAGTTTATAAACAAACAAAAAAATCAAGAGGAAAAGTTTAGACTTATCAAAGTTTAGAGCAGGACACATGAATTTAAAAGAAAAAACCGCCATAACAAATTCAATAGAAGAATCTGCAGATATATTTCATATTGACCGAAATGATTTGACTTTCACCAACCAAATAAAACATGTCATTAGGACTACTACGAAATTCCCGTATATTCTAGAAATTATAGATATCCAGAAATTTACAAACATGAAATTAATAAACAAACTGAAGACGTGCTTAAACACGGAATCATTAAACCTTCTAATTCTCCATGGAACTCTCCTGTCTGGATTGTACCAAAAAAACAGGATGCTTCTGGTAAAAGGAATTTTCGATTAGTGATAGATTTTAGAGGCTTAAACAAAAAAACAATTGATGACAAATTTCCCTAGCCGAACATAAATGACAAATTAGGACGATCTCAGTATTTCACAACTTTAGACCGAGCCTCAGGATTTCATCAGGCGGAGATGGACGAAAGCAGCATAGAAAAAACAGCATTTTCAACGGAAACAGGACATTATGAATTTTTAAGAATGCCAATTGGCCTAAAAAATAGCAACACTACGTTTCAATGGATTATGAATAATATTCTGAGAGGAATTCAAAATGAAACGTGTCTAGTTTATTTAAACGACATTAAAATTTATTCAACTACCCTTCAAGAACATATAGAAAGACTTAGAGAAGTGTTTGACAGATTACGAAAAGCCAACTTTAAAGTACAGCTGGAGAAAACGGAACTTTTGAGAAAGGAATTTGCTTATTCAGGATACATAGTTACGCCGAATGGAGTAAAACCCAATCTCGAAAAAATAAGCAATCAAGAATTATCCAATACCAAAGACTACCAAACAAATTAAAGGATTTTTAGGACTATTAGGATATTACCGAAAATTCATTAAAAACTGTTTAAAGAAAAATGCAAAAATTGATATTATTAACCAAAATTTAATGGCCTTTTTTGAAACATGCAAACATATTTTGACTAACAAACCACTTTTGCAATACCCAGACTTCGAAAAAAAATTCATTCTAACAACAGACGCAAGCAATTATGCGATAGGAGCAATTTTAAGTCAAGACAAAAACGGAAATGTCCTTAAAAGGGTCCTCCTGGCTTAAAAGGGCCATCTCGGGGGTTGGATTTCTTATCTTAAGAGTGGTACTTAAATTACAGCATCTCCTGACTTGAAAGTACCATCACAATAGATGCACCTTCTGTTTTGAAAGTAGCACTTAGATGCAGCACCTCCTGCCTTGAGAGGGCCACCTCGATGGCTGCAAATTCTGTCTTGAGAATGGTACCTAGATGACTGCGCCTCATGTCGTAATAGGGCCACTCCGATGTATGCACCTCCGGTCTTGAGAGTGGTACTTAGACGGGAGCACCTCCTACCTTAAGAGGGCCACCTCGATAGCTGCACCTCCTGTATTGAGAGTTGCACCTAGATGGCAGAACGTCTGCCTTTGGGACTAATGAATCACTGGAATAGAAGTTTACCTGTCTATAAATATTTAGTTTAGAGTAATTCCAACCACATATTTGTATATAAATAGCCCCGCAAGAATTGGTCCCACTATCTGGACTATACATTTGGCCCAATAAGAACCAGATAAATACTTTATTTTGGATTTACCGGCTGCATTACAATAATTAGAATATAAGACGTTGGTCATATCAAATTAAACTTGTAGAGCTACAAACATTTTTTTATACTCTCAAGTTACCACTTTAATGTACCTTGTAATGTACAAAATAATGTATCTTTATACGAAATATCGAACGAAACAATGTAAGATCTATTCAATGAGAATACAGTCTCATGCATTTGTGATTACTGCTTTCAAATACATGTTACATTAAACCACTGTTTATATTTAAATAAACATTAGTGGTCAAATTTATATAATATAGACGCAGTCAACCTTATTTATTACACTAGTTAACGACTTTCAAAGTTGTAATTTAAGTGAAATCATAAAAAACTTGTTGACACAAAAAAACGTTCCTGTCGCACCGGATAAATTATTTAAAATTACTTAACTTTGTTAGCCTAATAATAACGTTAAAGTTTCGTCTATCCCCATGTGCAATAGCCATAGGCTACATCCTATTATCTATAAGGATAGCCATTGATATTATATTTTATGTAAAACAAAATTGTATATGTATTTATTTTTCCAAATATAAACTGTTGACAACAATTATCTTATAAACTAACAACAATTACAATAAACTGAAGCATTACCATAGTTTCATAAAGACACTTTTGCTTGAAATATTTTTCGATTGGAAGCAAAAATATGAATCTAAGAAGTTTTTTGAAACTTTGTAAGTATTCTTTAATATATTTATTTACGTATAATAATAATAAACCCAAAAATATCCCTGTACACATAAATATATAAAAAAGACTACTAACATTCGAAACGCCAAGTTTTGTAAGCAGTGCTTGCCCTCAGCTGGTTATATGCTGCCTTGTAAAGAGTTGTGCGTGACTTTAAGACGGGATTACCATAAAAGAATGGTGCGGTCAGTAATTCATAGGAAGATTGTAGGGAATATTGATTTCCTTAGATGAACTCAAAAACATTCATCAACTTCATATCCAACAAGATGGTGCTTCCCCACACTTCAGTTCATTGGTCGCGGACGGTTTGAACGAAGAATTTGGAGATCGATGGATGGGCCGACAAGAACCTATACTGTGACCTCCAAAGAGCCCAAATCAGAAACCTTGTGATTTTTTCTTGTAAGGGTACATCAAAAGTGTTGTTTATTCACTAAGAATTCGCGACCTGAACCACTTAAAAACAGGATTAATTAAGCAACGACAACCATAACCGAAGAAATGTTACCGAATGTTTGGAGAGAAGTTGTGTATCGTTTGGATATTTGTTGAGAGACTAAGTGCGCACATATTGAAATTTATTAGTTATGTAAAAACAACTAATTGAGACGACAAATTAGATGATTAAACAACAGTAACTGTAAGTAATTAGGGTTTTCTTTAAATCATGTTCGAAACAGCACCATTCTTTTTTGATAACCCTGTATATAAGTTTACAAATAGCCTTCACTCGCTCTTACCTAACATACAAAAGCCTATTAGAGTCGGGTTTTGTTATAAATTAGGAGGTTTGGTGTAATCTTGTAAATGTTACTGTATCCAACATAAATGGTTCCTTCTACAAAAACGTTTGGCATAAACAACTATATATTCGACTTACTATCCCTAAAACAGATACCATGGATCTCTCTTTATCGTTATGTTACTATGGAAGGCCTAATTTATGAAAATGACGATACTCCCTGTGAGAAATATTAGGAATAGGCTATTATCAGACAGAATATTTGCTTGTATTGACATTCATTCGAACCATCGCGGGTGTAAATGTCGACAAGCACCAATAAGTCATGATGGGAGTATAGGTATCTACTATCAGACAGAATATTTTCTTGTATTAACATTCATTCGGACCATCTCGAGTGTAAATGTCAACAAGCACCAATAAGTCATGGTGGGAGTATAGGTATCTAATACGTTGCAATGCTTGGCACGATATGCCTAAATATTCTATGATAGATATATGTACTCGAATAGATGTTATTCCAACTTACTTCCTCCTCTTTCTCTCTGACCCTTTCTCTCTTCCACTTTTTCTCCCCTTTGCCTCCCTCTCCATCTCTCTCACCCTCTTTCTGGATATCTCTTGACCTTCTTTACTATCTTTCCTACATCCCCGCCAGGGGCCTAGGAAATTATCAGAGTAATCTTTTACTCCCATTGAACAAAAATCATCACATTCAAACATTATGTTTGTGGAATAAGATTCACTTTGGAATGGTTTCATCTTTTTGTTTTATTTTCTATTCATCCTCATTACAGTTAACATCTAGTTTGTATTCACTCAAAAACTTCTGTCCGCTAGTTCTGTATATGCTCTTACCGTCATAATAAACCATTTGCCTTTTATATTAATTTCTCATGATTAGTCCTACTACAAGTATAGCTCATTAAACAACTGCCTGCTTTTCTTTCTATTTTTTTTTTTTAGATTTCAAATAACTATTTTATTGTGTTAAAGATAAATATTCTATTTTCTTCAGATATGCTTAATAGTATTTAATCTCTCTCATCTCCCTCCTCTCTCTCTCTGTCTCTCTCTTGATCTCTCTCTCTCTGTCTCTCTCTTGCTCTCTCTCTCTTGCTCTCTCTCTCTGTCTCTCTCTTGCTCTCTCTCTCTCTACTCTCTCTCTCTCTCTCTCTCTCTCTCTCTCTCTCTCTCTCTCTATATATATATATATATATATATATATATATATATATATATATATATATATATATATATATATATATATATATATATATATATAGTCATTTTATTATTTCCTTTTATGTTTCTTCTTCTGAGTTTAATTATTTTAGTACTACTTTAGTAATAAGTAGGTCTATTAATTACTAAAGTAATTTGTTCTTTAGTACAAATTAAAGTAATATTTAATTTGTGTTACTTTTTTCAATGAGTTCCAAATCATTCTCTTATTTTTGTACAAAATGGAATTCGTCTTAGGCCAAACGCCTTAGAAATGTCCTTAAGCTCTAAGGTAAAAGGAGGGAGATTATTTTGAATGTTTGTAACGTTCTGTTCGGCTACAGAAGAAAGTCTTCGTGACAGAAGTTGTAAACACATACCTTGACTATAACGCGAGCAAACTAATAGAAATTTATCATAAACAATTACGGTTATATCTGAAAACTATCAATGAAAAAAGAACAAAGCAGTGCAAATAGAGTATTCAATATGTCCCTGGTTTTCCCTTTTTTGTCTCTGTGATGTTTAACTGTTAGTAACGTAAAATTGAGCAAAATAAAAATACAATCCATGCAACCATTGGTTAACTGACAGCTGATATTGTATAACTTGTAAAGTTCCAGGTTTATTATAATAATTCCTTCTCTTGTTGTTACAGTCACGTGCTGCTTCTGCGCCAAGAAGAAGGAAGAAGAAGGTAAGGCTCTTAAACTTTTATCTTGATCTTAACTATTCTAGTATTTGTACTAAAGTATAATTTTTCAATTATATAGTTTTAAAGCGTGTTCAGAGGCTATATACGTCCTTTTTCACTGTCATTCGACCTACAATCAGTTTCTCCACACGGTCTTGTTCTTGTGAAAACATTTCCAACATTTAGGCCGCCTTTTCAAGAGTTCCTTGTGCCATTCCGAAATTCTTGCAGGTCGATCTCCCTGTACTTTTATTTCGAAGTATAAAATAAATAAAATTAAAAGAAAAATCAGAACCAAAGCATACATACTAATTTTAAAATACTGTAGGTCTACATTTATATATGGTCTTATTTGTGTTGGATCTTTGAATTTAATAAATTGTGTCTACAAAAATTTCAACTCTAAAAAGACGTTTACCTCTGGGAAATAAAAGTTAGGTTATTATGTATTCGTAACTCAAGCATACATTGGACCTATTTGAAGCATAATGTGTCTAAAGAAATATAACTAAAATGGTTTACATGTTTTAGTGAAGGAAGTTGACTTTGGCGAACACGACGTTCCTACACCAGATGTTGCTACACACACTGACGCTACACCAGGACCTCACATCCGATACTACGGTAAGTAGATTACCAAACCTCAATCATATATAATTACGCTTCATAAGCTACTCTGATATTAGTCACAGAAATGAGTTTCTCGGCATTGGTATAAAATCCATCACCTCCTCTTTCTAATGTAATATGATAACGCATTACCTTTTCATTTCGAATATAGTTTGCCATCTCCATATAATTTTGGGCCTGATCCATACTCTTACACATTTTCTTTAGTAACTTTTACTTCAGAATGAAAATATTTATTCAATGTCTTGGTATTATCAATTGTTATTTTTTCAATAGCATTGTAGTTATTATGAGATTAGTTTCTTCTTAGATTACACTTTTAAATATGCATGTTTACTATACACATCTGAGATATAATATATATTATTAGAGAAACATTTACCAGATCTGCTTTCCCCCTGTCCTACTGGTTTCTTGTTTCTTCCTATGTCGTATTAAATGTAAATTTCTAAAATACTTAAATTAAATGGTTTCTCAAAAAAACATTTTTTTGGCTGTCCTTTTTTGCTTCAGCTAATTTTTATGATCCATGATTTCGATTTTACCCTGAATCACACACACACACACCACACACACACACACACACACACACACACACACACACACACACACACACACACACACACACTCACACACACACACACACACACATACACACGCACATACACACTGACACTGCCCCTCCTTACAGCCTCCTGCAGTCACCCAACCACCTCCAACTTTATTTCGACCCCTCTAACGTTTAATAATATTTTATATAAAACGTCTGTGTATTGGGTATGTTGTGATGGTGTGTCTTATACATACCTAGACCCTATCAGAAACCAGCTACTCAAGGAGTTTGGTAACTTAATTAATCAGACTTTGGAGGACTGATGACTATTGATAATTGCTTGGAAGGTTCAAGTCTGGCCTGGTTAAAATTAATTCAAACCTAATTTTTCCAATTCCTGTGGTGTGTTCAAAAGTATCTTCCAGTGGAACAAATCCTTGATATTTATGTAAACACGACCAAGTTAATCTGCAACTTATTTATTTATATTTATACTCTGGGGTATAACTTTTTTTGAATCTTTGCAACCCTTTTCTTTGACAGAAAACCATTTGTATTATTGAATATAGAAATTTAATTAAATAAATTTAAAAATGTTACATGATTATTTTCTCATTTCAAGTTAGAAAAATTGTAGAATAATTTTTATTTTGGTTATCACAGGAATTACTTTGATATGAGTTTAAGATCATTGTTATCTACATACACCTAATACCTTATAATTTCTTCGAAAACTGAAACATCCTAATTTAAATAAAAGAGATTGATTTAAACATATTATTTAATTATTTGAAAGCAGCTGTACTCAACAGAACTAATTTCACAAATTATCTCAAGATATTAGTTAAATTTAGTGATCATAGGATTAAAAGGTTTTTGCAGAGTTCCTAATTCTTTCCCTAACTTAAATATACTAGTATATGATTCATAATCTTTCATTCTCCTCTCTTAGTTAACTTTTGACAGGAATTATTAGACTACAATAATAGATTTTGATTACAGCGCATCATTAAATACATGTACGTACTAAGTTATGTGTATTTTGTTATTTGTGTAAAAAGGTTTTGTCAAAGCCACAAAATAAAGTTATTTGGAGATGACTCCCTCTTAATTCAAAGCCTCCTTGATAATTTGGACCACCAGTCATGTTTTAAGAACTGGTTCTTTATTATAAAATTTATTTTATGAGGTTTATATGAGCTTACCATTTACATTTTCTCATGCATTTTCTTGTTTGAAATGAAAATTTTCACAACTTCAACTTTTACATAAGAAACACAACAAAAAATTACCTAACTATTTACTTCTTTTATTTGGAGACATATGTTATTATAAAAAGTAATTGTTTATGATATTGCATTTATTTTCAGTATTTTGTTGATGCAAATTGTTAAATTTTTAGAAAGTATTAAAATAAAATATAATTAGTAAGACAAAAGTATTAAAATTCTGTCTCTCCCCAAACTTTGTGATGTCTAATTGTGGCCGCGTTTCATTACCTTCCTAATGTTTCTGGGTGATATTGGTCACGAAACTCTCACAGTTTAAGAGTTTTAGAACCGCCGATTCACGGATGCACGATACTGTATAAATATTAAAAAGGAATCTGTGTAAAATGACACCATTTTGTTAATCGATGGATTTTGTTACCTAGTCTTGTTGATTATATGAATAATAGTTTTAACAAACCCATTTTTCACAGCCACATTATTTTAAAAACAAAAACCCATGCATTTTTTGCAAAAAATGAAAATATAATTTGACAGATTTAAAAAGTGCACTTTTATAAGATCACTTGAAGTAACAAATCTTCACCTTTGTTTTATTGAGATTGTAATATATGTAATAAGACTTGGCGATACGCGTGAAAGGTACAGGGGATTAAATAAAATGAGAAATCTTGTTTATTACTAACATTTTTATATATTTTTTAACACTAGAAAAATAGATAATTTTTAATAAATGCATATTTTGATATTTGAGCATTTGTATTATTTTTAACTATAGCGTCTAGCGTCCTTCATTCTCTCTCTCTCTCTCTCTCCCTCCCTCTCTCTCCCCTTCCCAGTTTTTTCTTAAAAGTTACCGATTGTAAAAGACAGTGAAGTTAGACTGAATGCATTACCTAAAATGTTGCCATTAAGAAATACATTAAAAAGAAGAATTTAAAGATTTGGTAAACAAAACTTTATTCACCAGTATTTTAAAAATTATCGCAAAAACAGCATATATACATATACATATATATATATATTTATGTATATATATATATATATATATATATATATATATATATATATATATATATATATATATAATTACCAACCTACCATTCACAACGAACACATCATAATATTAAACAAACTAAATACATACAACGAAAACATACAATTCACCGTTGAAACAGAAACAAATAGAACAATCAACTTTCTCGACATCACTTTAAATATAAATGATAATAAAATAGAAACTACAGTATACAGGAAACGTATTTCCAACAACACCACAATACACTACAAATCTAACCACCCCTGGACACACAAAATTAACACTTACAGTAACATGATAAATAAAGCAATAAAATACACACGGGATAACAAACAAAAATTAAATGAAGAATTAGATAACATTACAAAAATAGCAATAGAAAATGGATACAACAAACACTACAACCGGAACACAAAAATAATGAAAATAAAAAAATCTACCTAAAATATAAATACACCAATAACAAAATAGAAAAAATAACAAAAATATACAACAAAGAATACTACACTCCAACATACAAACCAAACAACAAAATAATAAAATATCTTAATAACACAAACCACAAAACAAATTCAGAAAAACAAAACCTATCAGGAATTTACAAAATTACATGCAACAACTGTAACGCTTTTTACATAGGAAAAACAACCAGAACATTTAAAATAAGATTTGAAGAACATTATAGAGCATTCAAAAACAAAAATTCAAAAGTATCAAATGTTGCAGCACACCTAATATCACATAAACATGAAATAACAAATTACGAAAGTAACCTAACCATACTTGAAATAAATAATAACCCAATAGAACTAAACTCACCAGAAAAATACCACATTTATAAAAACATACACAACAATTTAATGAATCTACAAACAACATATACAGAAGACATACTATATAAAAACATGATACACACAGATCAAGAGAAAGTGCGTGTAACGACAACAAATACCAATATCACGGACCGAACATCTACACCAGATAAATATCAGTGATTCGACAATGGTCAAGTGACCGAAAGGTAGGCACCTCAAGGTAAAATTATTGCACTTAATGGTGGATAAAATTACTTACAATAGTAATATATTAACTTCATATATATATATATATATATATATATATATATATATATATATATATATATACATATATAACGTCATTGCGACATGGTTTAAAGTCTTTTCGAAAGTCCACATATTACATTTTTTGGCAACCCTTATAACCCCACAGCCTGACCACAATGGGTAAATAGTCTCTATAAATATTATCGTGATGGACATGTTTATGGCTACACTGTTTGTTAAACGTGTATCCCATGCAAAAAGATTAGAGTTATTTACATTATAAATTGTATTTCTCAGAATAATGTTTTTTAAATGTAGATATATTGCAAAGGATTATTTAATTTGTTGCCCATTTCAGAGACTCACAATGAAAGCTACCTGAGCTACATGTTGCATTTGGAAAGGTTGTATGATTTTGGACACCCCAGTTTAATGTTCACACCTACACTTGACGCCATTCCCGAGGAAGAAGAGGAGGAGGCGGAGGAGGAACGGGACAGCGTTACACACACATCCAAATTATTGTCTGCAAGTGATATTGCGCTCTACCCATCAAAATTACGAGCTCCTGTTTTACGCAGGACTCTGTCCTTTTGTAAGTATTCTTTGTTCGCTCTTAATATCGTTATATATATTAGTGTAGCAAGAAAGCTTGCCATATTTATTTATCATCCTGATCGTTTCTTTAATTCTTCATGTTGTTCTATGAAGGAAATGTGTGTTTATATTACTTGTTCACATAAGTCAATTGTTATTTATAAGTCCTTCATGAATTACAACAAGGTAGCCTACAGTTAGTATAAATTAAAAAGTAATTAAAGGTATTTGAAAAGAACGACAAAATTTTGTAGCGATGGGTTACCCTATTCCTCTCCTTGGCCTGAGAGTGGATAACACAACCTCTAAATAATATAGGGCTTAATTTGTGTATATTATTCAGTTATTTAAATCTTAATAGATTCATCACAAATGAACTTCAATTTTGCAAGAGATATTCACTTCAAAATAATTAAATTTAACTCCCTCTCTCTTTGTATATAGGCCTATATATGTAGTTGACTATCTATCTAATCGACCATATATTTATCTATCTATAAATCTAATGATCTATATATCAGTAACGTATAAATGCATTTAATTTCTTAAAGATATATTAATGGATTATTTTTTATAAATTCTATGTAAATTATTATTCAGACTGTAAACATAAAATGGATTTATGGATTTATCTGGATTTTGTTTTCAATTGATTACGCTACGATCAATGTTTAAGACAGTTTCTATTTTCTTTTTTTCAGAAGCCACGCCCTGGCTTCGAGGTTTGGAACGGCTTCTGGTGGAGGTAAGCACAAATTTAATATATACTCTAAGTAAATATAATCTTCAGTTCTGTTTTAACGTTGCTAGAGTGCGGTAGATTTGTCAGTCGTAGCAGTTATGTTGAGTTTTGCGCTTATCCCTCCAATGGCATGTGCCTTGTTATCAATTCTTTGCTAGGGAAAGCTTTGGGTCCGTAGTGTTTGAACTTTTCTTATCTACGCTTAGCTGTATGGTTACGTTGAATTCATTCGGCAAATTACTCTTTGTAAGTTTTTGAAAGTACTGTGTTGAAAAAATAAAGTAATATTTTGCAATAATTTGCTGTTAGTGTAATTACTGTGTGTTGCACTTCCGTATCTGCCCGAAACTATTCTCGTTAGTGTTTCTTCTTGCCCATCCATGATAGTTCGTACATCCATGTATAGTGTTCAGTTACTTAGTGTGTGACACAGATTGTGTAAGTTAGTTATTGTAAGGGACAGAACCTAAAGCTATGATTGTTTTGCCAGCAACCAATTCTGAACTCATTCACAAGGAAATTCAGTCAAGGGGAATCTCGTTACTCCACTCCTTACAAAAGACAAAACTTTCATAGTCTGATACACCCATGTATAGTGTACAGTGACTTTGCGTATAACATCCTGTGGTTATCTAACAGAGAAAAAATTCAGCTGAATAGCGTGTACAACTGATCTTTGCAGAGTACGTTCTTTAATCAACACAGGTGGATCTGTCCTCTTGCTGCAAGGAATTCATTGGCTTGATGCATTGTTCACACCAGAAGAGCGAACACAAGCAATACCTTACCGTCGGTGTACGGTTGCCCTGAGCTTCTAGCGGTTATCGCTCATATTATACAAAAATATACAAAAACTGTGAGAACCGGTAATTAAAAACAACGAACAACAACTCGTATTCGATAATTTCTTTCTCAAACAAGTTTCAATAAGAAATTCTTCATCATGACTGAGTATTACTGATGGGTTTATCTAAACTGATTAGTTTTGTGTGTCGTCTAAACTGTTCAGTTCAGCCAGTCGTCTAAACTGATTACTTCAGTGAGTTGTCTAATCTGATCAGTTCAGTGAGCCACCTTAACTGATCAGTTCAATGTGTCGTCTAATCTAATTAGTTAAGTGAGTGGTCTGACGATATCAGTTGAGTGAGTCGTCTAAACTTATTAGTTCAGTGAGTTGTCTAATTTGTTCAGTTCAGTGAGTCGTCGAACTAAAATTTCACCTTGCTTGTGCTTTAAATGTTTAATGGTGATAAGAACTACCTACTATAGCGTATTGAGAATGAAAACACTTATACTTAGTGCGTCAATTGTTTACAAACATAAAGTTTAGCTTTTGCATTTACTTTTTTTTACTAAATACTGTTATTATGTTTTACTAAATCCTGTTTTACATTAAAAAAAATCATCGAGACGAACATTTTATTATATATATATATATACATAAACATGTATAATCGTTATTTAAAAAAAAATTAAGAACATGTTTTTCTTTTACATTTGAAATGGCGAATTATTGTTTCCAAATCAGACGGATTTGCATGTAACTATAATGGAACCACAGGGAAGGTTTCCTCTTTCATGTGTAAACAAAACCACTTTGATCGGTTAAATACTTCCCAAGTTATCGAGTAAAAAACTTACGGATCGAATTCAAAACCTCCTCCTTTTCGGTTAAAAACATTATAAAAAGAAAATTGATGTATAAAAAACTGATAAATCATATTAAAATGTATTTTAAAGAATTATTTCCTTTCACAGGTTGCTGAAATGAAAGTCTTCCCGCCTTCAAGTTCTTCGTCTTGACCAATCTTCCAAATTTCACTTTTCGACACAACCTTATCCAAATCTTCTGAAGAACAGGGTCATTTCAGGTAAGGAACTACCAAAATCATTCAATAAAATACAAAAATGAATTTAGTTATGTTTTTGCCAGTTATATATTATTTTAATTTAATCTCTAAATGATTATAAATTATTTTAAGGAGATGGTAATATTTCATTATGTGTCAAAACAAGTTATTGATCGAACAACATAACCTACTACATAAAATCATAAAGAATATAATTAGATATATTAGGAAAGGGATCATAGAGTCTGTATTAGAACCTAGGCTTGCCTGTAAAGTACCTGCAAAACTATTGTTCTTCCCTAGGAGGTATGTGCCACCTAGGTGAGACATCAATTTTTGTAAATTGCATGTGATACTATTTTTATTTCAATTTATTATTGCATTACCTCAAAAAAACTCATAGTATATGAAAGGATTGAAAAAAGATTTTTCGAATATGGAGCATAATACTCCAATCTTGTATTATCACTTGAAGTTACCCAACATATCCTGTAGCTCGCGGCGCAGAGAGAAACTTTAGAATGTCTTTATCTATTTTGTACTTTCTACTAACGTCCTCAACTGTCCACGAAATGTATTTATAAGTTCGCTTTATACTATACTAGCATTACCCGGCGCGCGTTGCAGCGCCCGAAATCATAATTTTATAATGGAAAATAAAAAATTATTAATTCTTTTCCAATAAGAAAAACAAATCAAACACATTTATAACTGTACATAGAATTTTGCAATTTAAAACAATGAATTTTTATTTTTATATAACTTTTATAATTTTGGAAATTAATTGAGTAACGCTAGTAGGCTATGCAAATATATATTTTAACATTAGACTTATGGAAAGTTGTACCCTGAACAATCCAAGGCCTCTGGGGAGAAATCGTGGGTTTAGATCTGCACCAATTTTCACTCTAACCAACCTGGGAAAATGTTAAACAATCCCTCCAAATTTCATTAACTTCTTTTCAGCAGTTTAGGCCTTCATAAGATATATGCATACATACATACACATACATACTTACATGGGTGCTTGAAGCATCCTAAACTGCCTCTGCGGCTAAATCCTGTGGATGGATCTACACATGAACCATCCTGAGAATATGTTAAGCAAATCCCACTACCTTCTTTTCAGCGGTATAAGCGTCCATAAGATGCATATATACATTGGGGTATATATATATATATATATATATATATATATATATATATATATATATATATATATATATGTTTTAAGGTGAATTACGAAACTCATCATTCAAATTTTTAATTGAGATTGTCATTATGAAAACTCTAGAAAATATTTTGGATAATCTCCGTTCGTGAGAAAATATTTTCAAAACATTTAAAAAGCGTATGGCTTAAGAAACTTTACAGAATAATAAATTAAAATTGGAAATAAAAATATACAACCTTAGAGGAGATATCAGAGCCAACACAACATAGAATTAAGACTATATTCCCCTCATTTCCTACTTTAGGACCGTCCTCAGGAATAAGTCTAGCAGTGGTAGGCTAATTATCTGGTGCTGAGTCGTGATCTTCCTCTTCCCCGTTTGCGCCTCATGAGCGCCGCAATATGAAAGAAACTTTCTTAGCTAATTTAGAGTAAAACAATTCGAAAATGACACACTTGCAGTACATATAAACGATTTCATTTTTTCGCCAGCTGTGTCGGAGCTGTAGCGTAAACCAAATACTTTTTATACCGCAGGCCCAACCACGACCTGTTGAACATTAGAAAAGAGAACTCAACACGCGTTTTAGTCTGGTGTTTTCACTTCACCATGCAACGGAATCACATTGTACTTTTGATTTTATTTACTTTGTTACACGGACAAATTTCAAGTGCCTAATACAATTTAGTATCGGTTTAGGCGATAATGTAGCTGTAGAGAAGTATGTAAAAATTAACTTATACAAAAATTAAAAAAAGAAAGTAGTATGATTGTAAAGGTATTTAGATTATGATGAATTTCTGTTTAGTATAAGTTAGAATAAATGTAATGGCAGAAAATTATACTACAATTGTTTATTTTGATTTAGCTGTCACCAGAGCCATTAAAATTCTGCTTGCTTTAACCGTCGGCCTAGGATCGGCAAATTTTCGGCCTTTTCATCAAAATTTATGGGATGTAACCAACCCGCGTCCGTGCACGCACACGTACATCCCGGGGAACGGAACTACGCCGTTTGCAAAATGGGTTTGTAACAAAACGTAATTGAACATGTTAGCAAACTAAATAGAACAGACCTGAGGCTACTGAAGTTTAACAGCATTTACAAAACTAACCTGCAATAAATTTATAGTCTGTACCTGATTTAAAACATGGATGGAAAGATATCCGCCCGGGGTGTACGGAAGAAGATGCAAGGAACAAGAGTGAAACGAAATTTTAGTAAAGAATAACTAGAAAAAAGGCCGAAAAGTAAAAAAAGTGCCGACCAGGTGAAAAATTCCAGTAAGCAGTCAAAATTACAGTAAGATTCAAGCAAGACAGAAGTAGAAATTACAGTAAGTTTCAAGCAAAGCAGCACGTAAAAATTGCAGTAAGGTTCAAGCTAAGCAGCACGTAAAAATTACAGTAAGGTTCAAGCTAAGCAGCACGTAAAAATTACAGTAAGGTTCAAGCAAAGCAGCACGTAAAAATTACAGTGTCATGTGGTAGTAACCCGTCAATACTATTGTAACAAGAAATAAAATTTTCAGTCATTCAGTGTTATTGATTTGTTGATTTATTTGTCTAATATACAATTGTATATGTGTGTGTGTGTGTGTGTGTGCGTGTGCGTGTGCGTGCGTGTGTGTGTGTGCGCGCGCGCGCGCGCGCGCGTGTGTGTAGATCTACACACACACACACACACACACTCACACAAATGCTGTAATGTATATGAGTTTAGAACTGTATCAAATATAATTATTTACTGTTTTGAACGTTTTCAGTTACTTTCTTCTGTCTTTCTTTGTACAGCCCAACTCTCTTACTAATAATAATGTACACATATGTTTGTTACTACTTTTGCTATGTCCCACGTACAATCACCATAAAGAACATATTCATAGAACCCTTTGTGCATATTGGACGTTCGAAAAACAGAATCAGTTAATCTTCTCACAAATGGACATGTAAAATAATTTTGGTTATTCGAAAGCAATTATTATCAACAAAATATAGTATTAGGAATAATTATGTAAACATACAGACATAAATATAAGAACTTGGAAAGCCATGCGGACAGGGTAGTCGGAGTGGTCCCCTGCACGCCCGAGAGAATGCATGTGAGTTGAAACCCAGAGGCCCAAGGACAAGGAAGATTAACTATTATAAACGAAGAATATTTGTACATATTCGTTTCTAATTAAAAGCCTCGCGATATTATTGTACAAGGGATAAAACTTCTGTACAAGGTGACACAACCCAATAGCTGTAGGGGTCAATCTCCTGGCAGACGGAGACACGAAACAATGGCAGTCAAAGATGAATTTCCTGGCACACAGTGACACGACCAAATGGCAGTTGGTGATAAATCTCCTGATACACAGTGACAGACCAAATGGGAGTAAAAGATGAAACTCCTGGGATACGGTGACACGACCAAATGGAAGTTGGTGATGAATTCTGGCACACGGTGACACGACCAAATGGCAATGGGTGATGAAACTCCTAGGACACGGTGCCACGACCAAATAGCAGTCGGGGATGAAACTCCTAGGACACGGTGACACGACAAAATAGCAGTGGGTGATGAAACTCCTAAGACACGGTGACACGACCAAATAGCAGTGGGTGATGAAACTCCTAGGACACGGTGACACGACCAAATAGCAGTGGGAGGTGAATCTCTTGGCCCACGGTGACACGACCAATGGCAGTGGGTGATGAATCTCTTGGCCCACGGTGACACGACCAAATGGCAGTGGGTGATGAAACTCCTAGGACACGGTGACACGACCAAATAGCAGTGGGAGGTGAATCTCTTGGCACACGGTAACACGACCAAATAGCAGTGGGTGATGAAAGTCCTAGGGCACGGTTATACGACCAAATAGCAGTGGGTTATGAAACTCCTAGGACACGGTGACACGACCAAATAGCAGTGGGTGATGAAACTCCTAGGACACGGTGACACGACCAAATAGCAGTGGGTGATGAAACTCCTAGGACACGGTGACACGACCAAATAGCAGTGGGTAATGAAACTCCTAGGACACGGTAACACGACCAAATAGCAGTGGGAGGTGAATCTCTTGGCCCACGGTGACACGACCAAATGGCAGTGGGTGATGAAACTCCCAGGACACGGTGACACGACCAAATAGCAGTGGGAGGTGAATCTCTTGGCACACGGTGACACGACCAAATGGAAGTGGGGGATGATTCTCCTGGTACACGATGACACGACCAAATGGCAGTAGGGGATGAAACTCCTAGGACACGGTGACACGACCAAATAGCAGTGGGTGATGAAACTCCTAGGACACGGTGACACGACCAAATAGCAGTGGGTGATGAAACTCCTAGGACACGGTGACACGACCAAATAGCAGTGGGAGGTGAATCTCTTGGCCCACGGTGACACGACCAAAAGGCAGTGGGTGATGAAACTTCTAGGACACGGTGACACGACCAAATAGCAGTGGGTGATGAAACTCCTAGGACACGGTGACACGACCAAATAGCAGTGGGTGATGAAACTCCTAGGACACGGTGACACGACCAAATAGCAGTGGGTGATGAAACTCCTAGGACACGGTGACACGACCAAATAGCAGTGGGAGGTGAATCTCTTGGCCCACGGTGACACGACCAAATGGCAGTGGGTGATGAAACTCCTAGTACACGGTGACACGACCAAATAGCAGTGGGTTATGAAACTCCTAGGACACGGTGACACGACCAAATAGCAGTGGGTGATGAAACTCCTAGGACACGGTGACACGACCAAATAGCAGTGGGTGATGAAACTCCTAGGACACGGTGACACGACCAAATAGCAGTGGGTGATGAAACTCCTAGGGCACGGTGACACGACCAAATAGCAGTGGGTGATGAAACTCCTAGGACACGGTAACACGACCAAATAGCAGTGGGAGGTGAATCTCTTGGCCCACGGTGACACGACCAAATAGCAGTGGGTGATGAAACTCCTAGGACACGGTGACACGACCAAATAGCAGTGGGAGGTGAATCTCTTGGCCCACGGTGACACGACCAAAAGGCAATGGGTGATGAAACTCCTAGGACACGGTGACACGACCAAATAGCAGTGGGTGATGAAACTCCTAGGACACGGTGACACGACCAAATAGCAGTGGGTGATGAAACTCCTAGGACACGGTGACACGACCAAATAGCAGTGGGTGATGAAACTCCTAGGACACGGTGACACGACCAAATAGCAGTGGGTGATGAAACTCCTAGGACACGGTGACACGACCAAATAGCAGTGGGAGGTGAATCTCTTGGCCCACGGTGACACGACCAAATGGCAGTGGGTGATGAAACTCCTAGGACACGGTGACACGACCAAATAGCAATGGGTGATGAAACTCCTGGGACACGGTGACACGACCAAATAGCAGTGGGTGATGAAACTCCTATGACACGGTGACACGACCAAATAGCAGTGGGTGATGAAACTCCTAGGACACGGTGACACGACCAAATAGCAGTGGGAGGTGAATCTCTTGGCCCACGGTGACACGATCAATGGCAGTGGGTGATGAATCTCTTGGCCCACGGTGACACGACCAAATGGCAGTGGGTGATGAAACTCCCAGGACACGGTGACACGACCAAATAGCAGTGGGAGGTGAATCTCTTGGCCCACGGTGACACGATCAATGGCAGTGGGTGATGAATCTCTTGGCCCACGGTGACACGACCAAATGGCAGTGGGTGATGAAACTCCTAGGACACGGTGACACTACCAAATAGCAGTGGGAGGTGAATCTCTTGGCCCACGGAGACACGATGAATGGCAGTGGGTGATGAATCTCTTGGCCCACGGTGACACGACCAAATGGTAGTGGGTGATGAAACTCCCAGGACACGGTGACACGACCAAATAGCAGTGGGAGGTGAATCTCTTGGCACACGGTGACACGACCAAATGGAAGTGGGGGATGATTCTCCTGGTACACGATGACACGACCAAACGGCAGTAGGGGATGAAACTCCTAGGGCACGGTGACACTACAAAATAGCTGTGGATAGCTACAATATTTAATGAAGAAACGATTGAGTGTTTTAGTGGAGTGATCAAGTTAGGTTGAAAAAAAAATTTAGAAACTATTTTAAATAGATTTTGTAATGTGCTAAAAGGATATGGGCCTAGAATGGGTCTGTTTCCTTAATGAGGTCGCTACAATGACAGGTCGTTTTACCGCCGTTCAAGCTGGATATAAGGAAATCAAACTCCTAAATATTTATCTCCGTTGTCATGTACTTTACTTAAAACTGTATTTAGTAGATTCTTGTGCCTACCACAAAGATAATCCAAAAATATTTTATGTGGTCATATGGTGTTTTAAAAATTCTGTATGACAAACATGTCGGAAAAATGTAATTTTTTTAAAAAAATTACAAATGTGAAGTTTAGTTAGCAAATACAATATAACTTCAGTAATAGTAATTTCAGTTTGTATAACTGGAGAAATCGAAACTAGCATTTCTTTGTATGTTGGTTTTGATATGATATAAATATAAATATATATAAAGAACTTAGTCAAAATACAAATATAAGAATTATAATTGAATTTACAATTCAAAGCTTTTCGTTGGCTAACAGTACCAACATCATCAGTTGACTAAGATCATCAGTATTTTGACTAAGTTCTTTATTAATACACAAGAATACATATTGCGATATATATATATATATATATATATATATATATATATATATATATATATAATCAAAAATGGAAAGTTATTATGTTTATGAACGTGTTTATTAAACCATATATAATATAAATATTAAATTCTTCATTCATAACCATAAAACATTAGAAAACATAAATTGAGTAAAACAATTTTATAAAGGTTTAGAAAATTAAAAAAAAGATGAGAGAAAAAATTTTAATATTCATTAAGAGGAGAATTAGATTCATTGACAATGAGTTCGTGAAATGGACCTTCATTTATCTATACTACTACATAACTAAGAAAGACAAGTGAAGTAAAAATATAAATGACACAGCCACTTCGATGAGATTGATACAAACGGTTTGTAATAAATATTGTCATCTGTTCAACCGATAGAAAATCTTTCTCAGAAAGAAAGTCGAAGATAATTGAAAGCGTTGAGGAAAAGTAATTAAAAATCAACCCTTTTAATTATGTAAACTTAAAACCTATTTGTAGTAAGTAACTTTACAAATTAAGAATTTTATAAATTGAAATTTAGACATTTTTGTATAATGTATAGTTTAATTATAAAAAAATATGTTTAATAATTCACCAATAACAGTTCACATACATTTACAAATACAATAATTATTTGTTAAATGTACCATAGATTATAGGTTATAGATTTCGCATTAAAGTATTTCTGAACGAAATTATCATTTAAAACCTAACTGGTATAGAGACCTAACGTGTTTAGTAAAGTTTTACTAATAAATATTTTTAGGTAATTGTCAAGAAAAACATTTTTATTGTAAATGTAAACATGATAATATTAAGAAAACAAGTTGATATATTGTGTGAGATTATTCTAATAATTTACATAGATTCATTTATTCTCATACAGCAGTCTGAGTTTGTACTAGAGGATTGGAAAGTAGAAACATAAATAGTTTGCCCTTAATTAAATGTAAATGCGATTAAATATTTGAATTTAGTTATACCTACTCGTTCTTAAATCTAATAAATAGATTTTAAACCTTCTTTTAAAAGAATAATTTGTTTTTTGGATGTACTTTGTTTCAAGTTGAAGGTTTACTAATATAATATTAATTTTCATGATATAAATATTATTATTGAAACAAATTTTAGGTCACTTATACTTCCTAGAAGTTGCTTTAATTTGTTTCAATTGTCTTTGATTCTGATGCTTTGTTTTAATAAAACAATTCACACAGAGCAATCAAAATGATATCTATTCTACATTTACGTTAATTTATAGAAATTTAAACTAACTAATTTAGTTCCTTCTAATCTATTTACATTTAATAAAACAGGATCTCCAATTGTAGTTTTCACATCTAGTATATTCTGTATGTAAAAATTTAAATTATTAGGTAAGGTCTTACTAGGTGTTACAATGGCTGCATTAAGATACCATATTCATCAGCTGTTGAAGTATCTTAATTAATACTTCTTTAATTCAATTCCTTCTATTAATCTCCTTAAATATATATATATATATATATATATATATATATATATATATATATATATATTATTCAAATTTTCAATCATTATTAAAATACGTTTTTATTCATCCAATGAAGTTCAAATACAATTTTTTAAACCTGTAATGGATGACAATTGATGGGAATACAGTTTTTTAAAATTTTTATTTAATAATTAAATTCAAAAAAGTTGATGTCTCGGTCGGATCTAAACTGAATTAATAAATGTTTGAAATTTATTACTTTGGCACTAAGCCATCTTTCCAATACAGATCTATTACATAAAGATGTAGGCCTATATGAGATTATAAGACAGAGAATCCTTGCAATAAGGATATAATGAAACATTATAGACCCCCATCAGCTTTATAAATAAGAAACAAGAAAAAAAGAAAGCAAATATATTGTAACAAACAAAAATAGTAGTCAAATCTATATAACGAGGAAAATGAAAAATTGCAACAGAATTCGCTTTCTATCTTGCCACTTAATATTATTTTTATGTGATATGTATATACATATTTATATTAATTGAAATTACAAAATGAAAATTAACTAAAAAAATTCCTTTTGTTTATCTCAATAGGAATTAACTTAGTTTTTTTTATAACTCTTTTTAAATATTCAATAATAATGAAAACTGTCCATCATAGTTCTGTCTATTTGAATTATTCTACGTTTAATGATACAACAAGATACTACGTATAACATTCAAAGTATAAACATTAAAGATACTCTCTAGAGATTATATTTTAGTTTTTATAAACACTTTAATTTTATTATAATTACTAATGATGTTAAAATGGTTTTATAAACACTTTTGTGGATTTAAGGCTGGAGCAAATCGAAAAATTCAGAACGCACTTCCGCCAATATTACAGTATTTCTACATGGACGAAGCAGTAACTAATTTGATCTAATGAGAAGTATTCTGATTAAACAGGATGATTGTAATTACTAACTTCTGAACTGAAATGGAAAATTAAAGGGAAGGAGTTGGTTATCCTATGGAGGCTTCTCAGCCTCAAGGTCTTCCTTATGAAGAGTTACAACACGCGTTGACACTGTAATTAGCCCTTTGGTAACCCTTTGCCTTGCACGTGTCCACAAAATGTGCCAAAGTACTTCCTTCACGAACTAATATCGTGGAAGAAAAAAATATGTTGTTTTTATAAAATATTTCTTTAATATAATGATAATAATGATTCTATTTTATACCATTAATAAAGTTTAGAAGAGTAGGTCTTCTTGTCTTACTTGGGTCTCGTGGCGCATTTAAGGCGGGGCAAGCCTATCCTTAAATATGGAGAAGTGAAAATCTTTAAACTATAATATAACACTATATATGTAAAATAAATTTCCATTTCTGATGTTTGCGTTCGTCCCTGATATCAGTCTACTTATGCATTAGTACAAGCCCATATTGATCTCTATAATATCATACTATAATCATAATTAAATACGTCTACACAGTTTAATAAATATTTATACACATAGGGTAAAAGAAGCTACTTATAGATTGCGTAATACTACAGAGTAGACATATTACTATTTCCATTATATACAGGAATTACTCTCAGAGACTATAGCTACCACATTTTTTTAAAAAGTATTTCCCTAACACGGAGACACCCTCTCTACTCCCCCCCACCCGCTAGTTTCCACCAAAATATTTTTCTCTATCCGCCAATGCCTGGATCATACTATATGAGGCTCTTTGACTGGATCAAGGAGGGTAATGCGGCAAGTACTAAGTTTCAACCTGTCACAGGTTTACCTTAGGTTCAACTAATTTTTACAAGCTGGTTTGACCTAGAGGTTGATGAGCGACATAGAACGTCTTTGGGAAACGAAACCAGAACATTTAGGTCAGTATTCAAGCGCCATACCCACTTGACCAATCAACACTTAAAAATAGTTAAGTAAATAAATTTTATATGATTTATTTATTTGTATAGGGGTTTTATATTTTAAATTAGAAGCACACTTATAAAACCTACTTTCCTCCTAATATATATATATATATATATATATATATATATATATATATATATATATATATATATATATATATATATATATATATATAAACACACATATATAACTAACATATACACACACACACAAATGTATATATATATATACACACCAAGAGGATTAAGAAAAAGGAAAGACACACAGTATTAGATATGAAATTTATAGATACAGATAGTTGGGTATATCAGTAAAGGTGAACGTTACAAAAAAATTTTTTTTTTAATTGAAATTTAGTAAATACTTTACATTTTTTAACATAGAATTCTATTTTCATTAAAATAAAATAAATTAGTGATCGCTTTGTTACACAAAACCAGCAAAATGAAATATATCCAAACCTCTACAAACATAAGAAATTGTATTCAATTTAATCTTACGTTTTTATAGTAAAGCCTATTAAACGGATGGAAACGTCTCAATTATTTTCAAGTGGCTATTTTAACTAATAAAATGGAAATGCTGGGCTGTAATGGAACCGTTCGTGCGGCTATGTGGTGGCTACAAATACAGGCCGGAGAGAAATTAGGCGGATAATGTAATTGCCGTTATGCAATTTGCGTTTGGCTACTTTATGATTGGTTTTAAATGTTTCTAAAATATGCGAACGTTTTACAAGTAAGAAACAGATGGTTTTAAACAACAGTTACATGCAAGGCTACATTGGTAAATTTTAAAGATCTTCAATATTTATATAGGGATAAATTATATATATAGGCCTGTACGTAAATGTCCTGACTTAATCTCTGGCATTTGTGTTGCTTGTTATAACGAGGCACATTCAGTGTTCGAATGGAACTCAACTAAAATAATAAACATTTCCCGCGTGTGTGTCAGTGGCAACAATATGAACTATTTTATGTCACAACCAGTCTTACACTTTTATTTTAGCCTCTTTCTTACAGAGAGACAATTCTTATATCTAGAATGGAAATCCCACTGATTATGGAAATTCATATCGCCTGGGAATCCTTTCTCTACTAAGCCAAAGCGCGTTCCATTGGAACAAATTTAAACATTAAAGAGGGAAAAAATAGAGCTTCAAGTTTAAGTTCAGTTAGGTTAGTTTATGTTAGGTTAGGTTAGGAAATTATAATTTATAATTCTTCATTTTCATCCGCTAATAACAATATAGTTGACTACTGTTTGCTATTGTTTATAAATGAAAGGTGGTTATGAGTAAAACTAAAATATGAACAGAAAGTTTCCAGCTCTGTGAAATATTTGGCTTAGGTCACG